>APFE031633953.1:0-76554 GCA_000404065.3 Pinus taeda
CTTGGCTTTGCACCAATTCTTCTTTCATACTCAATGCTACACAATCATCTACCTCTATTTTATAGAGATTCTTCACCTGAATCCCTATCCTCTTGGTCTGACCCATGGCTATGTGTCTTAGGAATGCCTTTCCTTTATTGAAGACAACATCGTAGCCTTTGTCCTCCAACATCGTGACAGATACCAAGTTCTTCTTCAGTCCATGCACATACATCACATCTATCAAGGTGAGAGGAGCTTCCTGCTCCCTCTGAAAAGCAACTGTGCCCACTACTGAAACACTATACCTTATGTCATCACCAATCTCTATATGCATCTTGAGGTCTTTCTCCTCCAAGGCACTAAATAAATTTTTATCACAGGTCATGTGGAATGAGGCTCCACTGTCAAGATACCAGACACAACCCATCATCGATGACACCATGCATGCAATGAGGGTAATGTCCATTTCGAACTGAGAGGCTAATGCCTCACCTTTCGATCCTTCCGAGGATCCCTTCTTAGACTTCTTTGATGGGCAATTAGTCACATAATGTCTCATCTTATGACAATTAAAGCATCTTACTTTAGACATGTCACCCTTCTTCCCTCCATGATAAGAATTTGATTTGGAATGGGAAGCCTTCCCCTTCCCTTTCCTTGCCTTACTTTCTAAGGCCAGATTTTCTTCATCATCATTCTTGGATGAAGAACCATCTCGTGTTCTCCTCATGATCTCCTCCTACATGAAATCCGACCACAGCTGTTCCCAATCTGGCAGTTTCTCCCTTTCATTCACAGAGTACTGGTAGCTATTCCAACTCTTTGGAAGGCCAAGGAGAGTGAGGCTCACGATATCATCATCGACAATAGTTATTTCCACACTACCAATCTCATATCTGCAATTGGTGAGCTTGTTCAGATATCTGGAAATAGTGTCACCCTTCTCCATCTTGATTCTTCGAAGCTTATCCTTGAGAGCCAATTTCCTCTAGTTTCTACTGTTCTAATAGAGGTCCTTCAATGTCTTCCACATTGAAAATGGAGTATCCTTCCCATGCAGACTCAAGAAAATATGATCTCTAACTCCCTCAGGGATGATCCCTCTTTCCTATGCCACACACTTCTTCCACTCAGCCAACTTTTGTGCATTAGTTGAAGCTGGATTTGGGATTTCTTAATCAATGAATTCCTTCAAGCCACTGTCTTCTAATACAACCTCCATTCTATCTTTCCATTCTATGTAATTCTAGCTACCTTCCAAGGCATACTCGAGTCTCAAGCCATAGAATGCCATTGGCCAACCTTGAAGTATGATATGAATTCGATTTGCACCTGCAACCCCAAACTTCAAACCTCAAATTCTCTTCTTAGTATATTGTTCACAGCTATGATACCATGTAGAAAATATGTGTAGGCTAACCCAATAATGCAATATAAATCAAAGCAGAATACTATAACCTATTTCTACTATCAATTTTTAGAAGCTAAAGATCGAGCTGAACAATATAACCAGAAGAAGAAGAACCAATGGCATAATACACATGAAAATACTTTGTGGAAAGACTCAAATAAAAATCCCACACTATTGTATTATCATACAAGGTAGAAATACATAGGAATTATACAAAGCCTTAGCTCTCACAGTGAACGAGCTCTTAGTACAATCCTCACAGATGCTTATAGGTAATCTTGGCTTCCATCCTTCCTCTCTACCCTCCAAGCTCCTATTTCCTTGCGCTGGTCCTCTAGGATGATTCTCCTGTTACCAAGTGGATGATCCTCTCCAAAACTGCACAATCCTCAAGCATAAATCCTTGACTGCATGCATGAGTTTTATCTTTTAGAAAACACATGCAACTGATAGTACATTTTCCTTGACTTTAATCTCAACTGGGTCTTTCTTAGAATAGACATGCATGAGTTTCTGATGAGGGAATCTTCAATTAACTGGAGTAGCACTAGTTGAGTGCATTAATGCATCAACTGGTTGTTAACTCACTATTAGTACCTCAAACAGTTTGGAACTAATTTAACTAGACTTAACTTAGTAAACTGAGTTAACTAATTACAACTCAAATATAACTCATTCTTATCTCCTTAATTTAAGCGATAACTCTTACACGATTTCAGAAATACTTCTAACTTGAATTTCTCCAACTAGTTAATTCAAAATTAATTAATTAATTAATTAATTCAAAGTAGCTATTAACACTAAATTTGATTTTAATTCGCAATTTAATTCAAAAAACAAATTAAATTGGAATATTCTTATTGCCATATTTCAACAAAGACATCTTAGCAGGTGTTCATTTGGTTGTTTATGGCTAAGGAAATTGGGAAAGGTGATGGATAAGGTTTTTGGAAGGCAAAATGAAATTTTTGGCACATTTATTTATTAAAATAATGGAAATTTGGAGAAAAAGGAGCTGAATGGTCATAGGTTGCATGTGAGGAGGAAAATTAAGGAAAATAATGGAAAATGAAGAAAATAAAGGCCCCATTAATAAAAATAAAATAAAAAATCTGAGGATCATTTGGTAACCTTTTTTTAGTTGAGTTTTGGAGCTCTCTCATTAATCTCTCCCTCTATCTCTCACTCTTGGACAGTTAGATTTTTCTTGGAGCATTTTGGCATTGGAGCAAGAAAGGAAAAGATGGAAAGGGGAACCAAATATCAAGAGGGAAAATGAGGATCAAGCAGCTACAATAAGATTCATTGTAGGTATCGATTTTCATGTTGTTGCATGCATTTTTCCTGGTGAAACAGTGTTTTCGGCCTAACCTTTACATTTTTGGATAGACATGGTGTGATAGGATTCTCATGTATTTGGATGAGCCGGATTTCTAAATGGATTTGAAGATGAGTGAGGTGGATCTATGAAATGATAAAACACATGGCCTAATAACCCCTAAACTAGACTGTGTTGCGGTAAAGCCATATTTTGTTTTGCCTCAAATGGCATAGGAATCCTTTTGGTGAATGGAAGTATATACAGTAAAGAGAAGAGCTGGTTTTCTCTTCATTGGACCCAGAAATATTGGTTTTAGGATATGTCATAAACCTTAGAGAGTGGTTCTCAATTTAGGGCCTAGTGATCCAAGTTTGGATTATGTTAAAAATTGGGAGAGTAGGAGGAAGGAAAATTCCTCACATTGTAGGTAGATAAATCTAGTGGCATCCATTCTTGTTCAACCTAATGATCAGGTGGAGATCATAGTAAAGCCTATTATGATGTGTTCATTATGTTGGCCTAGTGATTCAAGATGGATTATGGTAAAGCCTGGTTTCTATTGATGAGGGTGAGGTGGTTTAGCCTCAGTATACCCTGGCTGGTTATTTTGTTTTGAGACCCACATTAATGTTTGGAATATGGCATGAGAGTGAATGGGTGAAGAGAGATTTAGCTCAATCATTCTATGGTCGGGTGGAACGTGGAAGTCCCATCCCAGGTTTGGTTTTGCATCATTAATGAAAGGTTATTTTTCCTTGTATTTATATGAGTATTTTGATGAATTATATGTGGGATATATGGTTTTACTTTCATGAGTATTTATGTTGTTATTATGCTGGTTATATGTGTGTTTTATGACAATAGTTATGTATGGATATCAACATGTTTTTACTTGTAAAGGAATGGATAATGTATCTATGGCACAATAGATGATAATGCAGAAAATGGCATGAGGGAACAATGGTTCATAGCGATTCTCAGATAAGTATGATATCCCTACACTTAATTCTATTGTTTACACATGTAGGTTACATGTTGATGATATATTTAACGAAACTCGTGTCATGGCTAGTAGGGATCTGTTTAAGGTCTTGTTCAACTTATTTATTTTGCATCATTGTTTACTAGTTATTTTATTATTCCTTATTTATCATCCCATTCTGGGTAGTGAACTGGGCTTTGGGCCTGAAAAAGTGTCTCAAATATCGAGGTTGCTAGCATAGTACTGACAAATTTAGTCTCTGGTTGCTGGCAAGCAAGCCTGTGAGAGGGAATTTGGGTTTTTGGACACTATCTTTCCTATATCATGGGTGTGACTAAGGCTGAAGATGTTAAGAACATCAGTGGGACCTAGGGACAAGATGACTGAGTGGTTGACATGTCTCCTGAGGGTTTTGTTGCTGATGTGGATAGGTTGGTTGATGTGTTTTGTCGATTCCACTTCCTTAAGGTCACATAGGAGGTTGAATCCAATCATAGTAGCCTCTCATCATGTGCTTACCTAGTTGGCATGGTTACTTACGTATATGTGGGAGGAGGGTGTTAAAACTTCACCTAGCCCAAAGTGCTTTCACTGCACCTTGACCAACTTGATTACTTGATTATGGAGTGTTATCTACCTCCAATCTAGAAAGAATTGTGGATCTCTTTGGAATTCACCATCATACTTCACCTATATCACAAACTTACTCACAATATGATTACCTCTTAAGAAAAGAAATATGAAAAACATCATGTGATTTCATAATTGGTGGCAAGGCTATTTTCTAAGCCATTGGACCCACTCTCTCTAAGATCTAAAATTCTCTACAAAACCTTGGTGCTAATTTGGCACAAGATCCTATTCTCAATGTACTCTTCCTTTGTTTGATTTAGAGATAAACATGTTCCCCCACTTAGAATTTCTTGTGCATTCTTTATTGACCTGCATAACTCTTTTCTCTATCTTGAGCTACTTTGAATTTATGCCTGATAGTAACCACCTCATGTTCCATTTCCTTCAACATACTTTTAGAATTATGGCTAATGTGTTGTCCTTGATGTCAACTTGGATGATAGCTTGTCCTCGTTTTGTCACACTCTAGTTGCATCATCTAATTATGTTTTTGTCACACTATGACACTCTTGTCACACTATGTCATCATTACCTTGTCACAATATGACATTGTTTCTAAGCATGCATAATTGATGTTCATAGCTAGTTCATGGATGGTTGATTTCTCTTAGTGATTGGAGAATATTTTTAGGTGTTTTTATGATTACAAAGAAAGTGAAATAGGTTGTAGGGTTTGGATTAGTTGTAAGAAGATGGGCAAGGTTAGTTAATGCTTGTTCTAGGAAAGACAACTGAAGAGATACAAGTGACTGATTCAGGAAGGTCTCTGATAATTTTTGTTGTTCATGTGATGTTATAAAGGCTTGTCAAGCCTTGCACAGGTCCTACAGGAGTCATAGAAGGCATCCTAGAAGTTGGAGGAGCTTTCACCAATGTTTGGCTAAGTTTCAATACTTGATAGTAGTGTAATACATGTTTTATTTACTACAAGAGAATTAATACCTAGCGTAATGTAGGTTTGTGGATCAAGACTAGTGTTATAATGCTTTTCCCAAAAGAAGAGGTAAATTTACTACCTGTAAGTATTTAAAATTAAAAACCCTTTGGTTAAACCATAGATTTGAGGAAGGTATTTATGTGCCATAGGTCAAGCAATGTGTATTTGGTCCTGCCAAAGTTTACCATCAACAAAATCATTGGATTTTTCTATAGTTTGGCAGGGAAAGAGGTCATAAAAAGGCAAGGATATTGATTAGTGTAATCTTTGTGTGCATTCGATCAATTTCTTTTGTGATATTATATGAAACATGTGTGCCCAGATCTATAAATTAATCAGAGATCTATTAGATATATTTATTGTTTTGTCTATCACTTAAAGATCTAATGGTTTGGTAAGGGTTTGAAAATAGTAACATATTGTGTTTTTGCAGATCTGATTATTAAATGAGAGATCTAATGTAGTGTCATTATATAAGTGGGTTTGGATGCTTATGTGTATAGGATAACTATCTATATTTTTTTATAGCTTCCATTGAATATGTTTTTGTAGAGGTTATTCTTCACTAGGGATCATATGTGAGAGCTAAATATGAAGATTTAATTATGAAGAGTGCAAAGATATGAATCTTATGAGCAAAGAGGTGATATGAGACAAAGCATGTCTCTTCCATGGGGTCTACTCACTTTATTATTGCAAGACCTATCATTACTGACTCATGATTTGTGGAGATTTTCTCGATACAAGTTTTGTGACTAGTATTGTGACAAAGGTAAATTACCATAAAAAGAAAAAAATTAAGATTTCAAGATAGTACTAAGATATTTGATAACCTTCTTAATAGGAAAACGTCTCCCTCCATCAAATCATCCTTGGTTTTCACGAAATTGTGAAGGGAGAATCTAGTTCAAAAGCTTGTGTAGGCAATTTTGAGGATAACAAAGTAAATTCTAAAAATCCTGGTCGAGTAAACCAACAACCAAGAAAAGTGATTTTTCAAAGTAAATCATTCACTCCCATTGAGTCTAATAGGAATAGGAATAACAATCCATTCTCTCCTTTGATAAACGATATTAAATTTTTTATATATCACAATTTTGGATATATAGTACCCAATTGCAGAAGAAAATTATTCAAACCTCAAGTAAAAAGTCTCTCCATAGAATGATCATTGGTTCCCCAATACTCAAGTTTCTTTAAAGGGTATTATTTTACATGCAATTTATTTGTTCATAAAGCTATGGATTCTAGAAATAAATGAAACCAAAATAATAATTATGATTCTCCTACCCCCTTCTCTAATCACATAAGGTGTTATACATTCAATAAATTCGAACATGTAATAAAAGAATGTAGGTCTTAGAAAAAATAATTATTAGTTGAAGGGATAAAGAAGAACATTCTAATTTTAGGTCAAGTAGCTGAAGAAGGACATGTAATTATATTTACCTCAATAGGATGTAAAATTAAAGAAGAAGACACTAAAAAGGTAATAACAAAAGGAATTAGAAATGCAAAAAAATTATGTACTAGAGAAAAATTTGGGCAAAAATAAGAGATCAATTTCTTCCTCTTCAAATTTAGAGTAAGGGAATATAGTCCGTATTGTAGCATATTATACCTTATTCATATTTCTAAGGATTGAAAAAGAACATATGGAGAAAACAATAGCTTGATGATAATCAGATCCATAGGATTTGTTTTTTGAAAATAGGTGTCTGGTCTCAAGGGGAGCTATGCATGCGTGTTATTTCACTAGTTCACATATTATGAGTAGAACCCTAAAGAAAATGGAAAATGGGCATTAATTTTGTGAAATGAGTTCATTGTATATTGTTTATGATGCCTATATGGTTTTTAGGATTGTATGGGAGTGTGTATATCGATGATGAGTTTTTGAGCTACTATTGGTGCCTCATTGCAAAATGTTATATTGTTGTTTTTATTGGTTTGTTTGCTTACATTGTTGTTTTGATTAATTTCTTGTTGGAATATTCATTTATGGGAAGGATATATATGTTTTTTTTACTATGCCATGCTATTTGGGTTGTTTCTATGGAGTGTTCATTGTCATTTTTGGTTGGTAGGTGATATGTTGATGTTATAATACATGGTTGTGAGGACATTAGATGCTCCGAAAGGTCTTCATTATCACTACATCTATATGAGAGATCCACATATGTATCTATTGAAGTTCTTGTTTATGGCTGATATGTTCAAAATAGAAATATGCCATCATGAATTGTACTTATATTTGTTGATGGATTCCATGTACTGATCATACATATGTATCACTATTGTTCCATCTTTTGCGGCACTAGTCATGAAAAGACCCATTTTGTTTAACATGTATTGTATGGCATTGTCAAGTCATTCCTGCATGGTCCATTTAATGTTAAACTCATCTTATGTATATAACCCTATTTCTTTGATTGATTGATACAAACTTGGGTTCACAGATTCATTAGTTGATGATAGTCATGCTTAGAGAGGAAGTTCATATCATCCATATGTACTTATGTACAACCATTTATTTTCTTCATAAATCCTTGTACTTATATTGCCTATTACTAGAAGGTCCATTATGTACTCAGAGGGAGTATGGTCAGTATGAGATGTTATGTTGCTGATTAAAGTCATATCTTATATTCGAGCTACTTTTTTCACATCAATAGATCATAGTTATTGTTGGGATGAGAAAAAGGTATGATTTCTCTTCATTCAATGCTTCATTTATCATTCATCCTTATAATATTATCTCCGTTTATAGAATAAAATGAGGAAAATATCAATCAAAGCTGGAAGAAACTATTTGGTGATAGAATAGACGAATTTAGTATGAAAAATTGATTCTTTGTTATCTTTGTATGCAGAGATGCGATTGGGCAAAAGCTATTTAGTTGGCAAGACAGCATGAGGCCATAAAGGGGAAAATCCATGGCGTCTGGGACAAACAAGGAAGCAGAAGATCAGTTTGAATACTCTTATTTTATCATATGATCAGATTTTATATTGTGAAATCCTCAAGATCTCTTGATCCTAAGGATCCGCTTCTATCTAAGTTTCTCTTTTATGTTATATAAGGTTGAAATGCAACTAGATACCAGTTTAGACTTTTTAATATGTAATTATTCTTTTTGAAGAAAAAAAGTTGTTATTAGTTACACTATCAGTTGTTACTTTGAAGTTAATGAAAGAAGGTTGCACTTGATACATCTTCGTATTCTAAGTTTTTATTAAGCAGAGGCTTCTGGTGACTCTGGGCCCAGTCACAAGAAGTTCCACTACTCTTTTGTGTTATAGTTTATATTCAATATTTGTAATTGATTTAATGTTTAGTTATTTTATTTATCTTAAAGATTTGCGACCTTGATTTATATTGTTGTTCACTTATATTTATATCGAGGTTGTGAGATAGAATTAAGTAAGCACGTTGATTAGAATGAGTGAATGTGTGTTTGAATTGAGTAAATGCTATCATAGATATTGAGAGACAAGATTGAGTAACCTCTGCAGATTTCAATATAGAATGTTTACCATTTAGGAATATTTTATAGTTATTGTTGTTCACTTACTAATTGTTGTTCAATTACCAATTGTTGATTGTTTTTCATTTATTATTGTTGTTCAATTGAGTAATGTAGATTGATTTGGGTTGTTATAGATAGGTAGTGTTGTTCGATACTCGTAGTTGCTTTACTTGATTAAGTGTGATTAGTCTCAAGCTTATTTGAATAATTTTCTGTGTAATTCTCATTTGCATTCAATTCCAATTGGTTTCGGAACAAGTTGTATAGAATTACAATGGGTGTTGGAAGCATTCCTTTCATAAATAATTATTTACAGAGTCATGTGAATTGAATTGAATAATTAGTCGTTAATGATTTCAACGACTCATTATTAGATAACCTCTAGTTTCACTATGTTAGCGCTCAAATCTGCCTTAGGCTGAAATAAGGCAAGACTCAAGGCCACATCAAACCACGCTCAGCCTCGTAGCTAGCCCTACGAGGACAGGAGAGGGCTCTCTCCGGGTCAAACTCGGCAAAAGGTAATCAAGAAAGGCTCGAGATGATTGAATTGATAACTGATTTTAGGCTAGGTATTAAGTACAAAGAGTTTAGGATTGATTTTTATGATTTTGTTGAAATCAAGGGAAAGGCAATTTTGGCTGCCGGGATGAGGCACAGTTTTTGCAGAGGTCCACTTGGGGTAAGATAGGAAATTGTTTTGATGCCTTAAAGCAGGTGAGATGGATAGATCAGACCGGTGAGGGGATAAGGAGATGAAGGGGTCTCAAGGATTCTCCTTAAACTGAAGAAAACATAGAATATTAAACAAATTTAAAGGCAGAGCATAGCAATTTTAGGGATTCTACCTTAACACTTCATTTGCTTAATAAGAGAGGATTCAATAGATAATGATGAACATACACAACTTACAAGTACTGAAAGAAACACACCATCAATACATAAAGCCACATGGATCCCAAGTAGTGCTGCAAAACCCTGGTCTTTCCTTTGTCAAAATGTTAGTAAATATGTACAATATAGTCTCAAAACTATCCCAAGAGTCCAACCTCTGCTACTGAATGAAAAATTACATATACAGACCAAGCCAACCCATTCCCTAAACCTCTAGGGGTCGGCTCCTCCTTCTAGGAGCTAGTTTTAACCAATTTTAAACTTGAGCACTACAAACTAGGCAATCCAAAAACAACTTGCCTCTATAGTAGGAAACCAATTCATTCATTAATTTTTGCCATTTTATGAGTGAATCTTCTTAGAATAGTTGCTAAAAAGTGTCATGTCAACATGAAATTACATCAATTACATCAAAGAGGATGAAAAATCCCACCAAAAAGTCAAAACTAGTCAATGTTGCGTTTTCCTGAGCTGAAAGTGTAAAACTGGCAAATTTTTCCAACGCGTAGCGCGCCATTTCTCTACACGTAGCGTGCCTTTCAGGCCACATTTGAGGCACTTCCTAGCATCCAAATGAGGCACAAGTGGGCTTGTTGGAAAGGTCTGGATGTCTACTCTCCAGCCCAAGTAGAATTACTCAATTTGGTGGCTATTTTCCCCTCCAAAATTGCAATCTCTCAAGAATGCTTTATGTGTGTCCAAAAAGTGGCAGAAGGTCATTTTTTGCTTGTTTTTTGACCTTTTGGGGGCTCAAATCTCCATGAAATGTCTTGGCAGTGGCTGAGAAAGTGTAATTCGTCATGAAAAATCCAAAAATGCTGAGTATTTGTGAAATGGACCTCCCCAACTTAAGGGTAGCGCACGGCGTGCTACGCGTTGAGCTGAAGATGAAAAGTGTGCAAAAAACCCTGACGCGTAGCGCGCCTGAGCCCTACGCGTAGCGCGACTTTTAGATGCTTTTTGGAGGCCTTCCCGGTGTCCCAATTGGGTGCAGGATAGCTTGTTGGAAAGTTCTTTGAGTGTACTTTCCAACACAGCTAGAATTTGTTAGTTTGGAGTTCATTTTCCCTGTCAAAAATCAAATCTCCCAAGACTGGTCAAAATGTGCCAAATGAGGCTGCCTCAAGGCAGAGTGCTGCTGCAGTCAACTTTTGAATGCCTTTCGCAACTCCAAATTGAGCTCATGATAGCTCATTGGAAAGCTCTTTCTGTCGAGTTATCATTTGACGCATCCAAAAAGTCATTTGGCCAACCAAGATAGGCGAAAACCTGATTTTCCCAAGGTCCCTTCAGAGGTGCATTCGATTCTCCTGAGGCGATTGTATTTTTGACATTTCTCTAAAACCATGACACCTGTGTAAAACGTGAAAGGGGTTTTTCTTCTTTGGCATGTTTTGGACAAAAACCTCTCTCATATTTCCCAAATTCATCTTTTATTGCTCAGAAACATCATTTGAGTAAAACCGAACCCGATGTGTGGAACAAGAGATTTCGTCGAAATGAAGCGAAATGAAGGGGATAGGAGGCTTCTAAATTCTTGAGGAAATTTTGTGGAGTATGGAGGGATGTTAGGAAGCAGGGGAAAGTATAATCGCGGATATCACGTGAGGGGAAGGGGTCCAAAAGGGAAAAACACATGCCCAACCTAGAAAATTGCCAGGTTGTAGCAAGAAACTAGGGTTTGCGCGAAAATGAGGAATTTGGCGGATCTAAGGGATGGGAAGTGTTTAATAAGGTACATGAAGGACAGGGGAAGGTGTATGAACATCTGGATATAAGTTTTGCTAATGATTTGACCATCCAAGAGAAATTACCTCCAAAACCCTAAGAGAGGGAAATGACTTTGCCTGGGCGCAACTGAAGCATGAACAAGGTGTAAAATGACTCATTAGACACTGACATGATAATGACAACCCTATGAATGATGATAGACTCAGGTAAATGATGACATAGACCGCCATTTTGACAACTTTAGAAGGAGTGAAAGCAAACCCTAGACCTAATGCCTAGTGACCAAATTTTGCTTGAAAACTCACTGAAATGACAAAATTCCTTGACACTTCAAAATAACTTTGTAAGAGCATGTTTGATCACTGGAGGAAGGCTGTAAAGACTGACACTAACAGATTTTAAAATTCATCTTCATCATTGAACTACTTGGTTGGGTTACTAGTTCATGAATCTAGAATTTCTGGAAGTCCTCGTAGCAAAATAGTAATAATTTTCTGCTATTTTTTAGAACATGTTAATGAGATTCATTTGAGTTTATTACACTTGAATTAGATCATAAAAAAATTTAAGTTAATAAAAAAAATTACCCCATTTCGTTTTAACTTGATTAGGTTAGGCATTTGATAGGTTAACTACCTCACTAGTTATCGAATTTCCAGATTTTAGACTAGTATTTTTCTGCTATTTTTTAGCACATGCGAATAAAGGTATTTTGGAGTGATCCCACTTGGAGAAAAGGCCTACACAATCCTACTCAATAAATCTTTTTGTCCCATCCCATTTTCATTTGATTTACTTGGTAATTTGGTGAGTTATCTCCTCCTATAGAAATTATGTCTTCTCTTGTAGCAAACTTGTAACACCACTTTCCTTCATCAAATTTGATCCCCATTGCAACTATGACTTATTATAGATGAATAATGACCCCTACCTATGATTTTATGATCAGGGGAAGCTCCTAATCCACTCCAACCCTTCCCTTTATTCACTGCAGAAACATAGCAGACTTAGTTTCTTTGTCACAAGTATGATGCAAGTAGCTTACTGATTTACAAGAAAGCGTGAACTAGGTAGATGGTATATGCAATTTTGATTGGTATTTTGATGAATTATGTAAGATAAAATAGTTTTCGTTTTGCAAGTAGATTAAACTTTGTCCTCTCATGAATTGGTTAGTTAGCATTTACAAGTTGAGCAAGTAGCATTTCCATTTCTTACAAATAGAATAACAATTCCACTTTTACAGTTAGTTTAGGATTTGATTTCATGACATTCACTCCATTACATCAGATAAAAAAAGAATGAAACATTGTATGTTTCACATATAGTACCGATACCTCTTAAGTTTGTATGAACTCTGGGTTGATAATTAAAATTGGTAGCCTTGGGAGTTGCATCATTCTTCTTGCAATACTGAGGCTCACACTTTTTGGTGCCATTGTCGGGGAGGTGTCAAAGTATGCATTTTTTTCTTCCTTAGTTGATCCATTTCTATAGGAATGAAAATTTCATTAGGAATATGTCATTTCAAAGACATAAAAAATTGCATTGCACTAGCATTCCTATTCAAAAAAAAAAAACTTCTCCAACACCAAACCCCCCCATTTGATCATGTGGTGCAGTAAGAGCCACATCACCATTCATTTTTGCAGGTAGAAGAAGAAGAGGTGAAAAATAAGGTAGGATAAATAGATGGAGATAATAAGAATGAGGAATATCCTCTTGGATTTACCATTCAAGATACTGATATCAATTTTTATATGAAGAACATCCCTCTATCTTGCTTTCCAAACTTCCATGGTATGAGGTTAGAGGATCTGGAAACCTTTCTTTTTGAATTTTAAATTGTTTGTAAATATTACGGTCACTTATTAAACAATAAAAAATTGAGATTGTTTCTGTAAACATTGAAGGATAAACCTCTTAAATGGCTCATGAGTTTAGGGACTAATTCAATAAGATCATGGAATGATATGCATAAGATATTTCTAGAAAGATATAAAGATCATGATATTAAAGAATAAATCTTTAGAATGAATAAAAAATAATATGAGAGCCTTGAGGATCTAATAGAGAGGTTCATTTATAATGTTAAGAGGGGGAAATTACATCATTTAGGACCTGACACACTAAAAACCCTCTTACTTAGAACAATTAGGGATGAGTGGATTGATATACTTGATCACATGAGTAGAGGTGATGTATACCAATTATCACTTGAAGAAATTTGTGAAACATGAAAACACATATCAAGAGGAAGTGTAAGAGTAAGTAAATGAGCATTAAGATCGGTAAGTCAAGATAAACTTGGAATTTTGTTTGATTACTTTAAACTTAAATTCTTAGCAATCTAGTGAACAAGAAGAAGTGTTAAGAATTCAAGATACATAAAAAGAATATGTTGAAAGAGGACAATGGAGTAAGTCAATCACCAAAGAAAATATCTTATGTAGTTCCAAGAGGACCATGGTAGCCTAGTCAACCAAGTATGATGTAAGAATCTAATTCAAAATTTCAAGGTTATACACATCCATATAAAAGTAATTGAAACACACCCTTTCCTTAGAAACCTTGGCCATCTCAACCCCAAAACCATTATTGGCAACAAGTATGGCAAGGACCTTATCGAAGAAATCCACAATATCCTCAATATCCTCCATACCCAACTCCATGTTATCCCAAACATCCACCACAACCCCAACCACATTGATCTCAAAGATCCACTCCCTCTTAACTACCTATACCACCATTTCCAAACCCACACAAGGAAGTAGCTCATCCCACTTACAATGTTGAGGTACAACAATTCCAAAAATATCCTCTTGATCTGAATGGTATTCATCTTAGCTCAGGTAGAGTATTGAAAAAAATAGATTCTCTTGATTCCATTGAACAACAACATGGAAAAAAAGAAGATTCACATGAGAATACCGAGGAATCATGGGTTGCACTTGATGAAGAGAAGACATCAGAATCAAACATTAGAAATTTCCTTCATGTTTACCATCAAATCCTCGATGTGTTCAAGAAAACAATCAGAAAAAGGAGGAAGATTTGACTGTCATGATAGAAGAGGACACAAAAAGAGATCCAAATGTGCAAGTGGACTAGGGGCATCACAAATATATTGAAATATATTTCCAGACAATCATTAAGTTGCAGCAACACACTCTTATTCAACAATTTTTTATTTCATCTTAGTGAAAGCAGTTGGTATCTCACATTAAAGTACATGTCAAATCATATGTTTCGAGCCTACACATGATTTTATCTATCATCCTGTTATGAAAGTGGATCCATTGGAAGTATTCTTACACTTGAAAATGTTTTTTTTTCAATTAGAGTGGGATAGAAAGAAAAGAATTAAAAAATGGAAAAAGAGAAAAAAAAAAGGGGGAGGAAAATAATAAGATCTCAAGTGAAAACCTCTTTCAAGGCGCCTAGGATTGGATCATTGATTCAAAATCTCCATGAGGCAATCAATGGGTTGGAAAAAAGATAAAAAAAGATGAGAAAAAGAAAATATCCTAGGTGAAAATCTCCTTTGGTGCACCTAGGTAGACCTACTAGTTGAAAAGCTCATTGAGGCAACTAGTAGGCCTAAAAGAAAAAAAATGAAAAAATGAAAAGAAAAATATTATTTGTTCCATGTATCTCTCTCGGATGAATTCAGGTTCTTTCCAACCTTTGCAAGTAGCAAGAACACTTTTACACCAAAAGGAAAAAATTGATTAAAGATCTAGTCAAAGGAAGTCAAACTTGGATTTTCTCCTCTGTTGCCTAGATTCTCCAGTAGGACCAAGGCCATGCCAATCCATCACCCTCATCTATTTCCACCATCCACCCATTATTACCAATATTTTCCCATTCATATTCCTCATTGTCCTAAAATGCTATAGGAGGGCTTTGTTTTGCTACAGGAGGCCAATATACATAGAGCAGAAAATTATTTTTACATATCTTGAAAACCGTGCATCTATTTTCTAAGTTATTTCATGGGGAGATGCATATGGATAATGGTAACATGCTCAGGAAATTTCAGAAATTTTCAGTCCACGCTTTTTGATAAATCGAGCTCCATCACCTACAACCATTTTTAAATTTCTCGTGATTTGTGCATCCACTAGCCAAGAATTTTTTTGGGAGGTGCATACGGATGATGGAAACATGCTCAAACAATTTCAGGTCAATCTATTCTATTGTTTGAAAGATATAGACAAAACAATTATGCTATAGGAGGTTGTCCTGAAATGATATAGGAGGGACCAAAATTGCTACAGGAGGCATATCCAATTGGATAAAGAGGCCAAAAGGTAATGTATTATTTAGTAAATTTTGACATAGGTCCACCATAGCCTCATCATTAACTTTCCACACCACTTGACCTCTTCTCCACTCTCATTTTCATCCCTATCCATGAAAAATCTCCATTTTCACCCCTTCTTTCATTACTTTCACCACAACCAAGGTTTTTTATCCTTGTCCATAGATTGATCATGAATTATCAATGTTTTTTGATGCATTATCTAAAATATATTGTTGTCATAGAAGGGTTTCTATAACTGCTCCAGAAATAACTACATTCTTGTAGCAGTTTACAATTACCTTACAAAACCACAATTGATAGCACTAGAATGAAGAACCAAGAATCTTGAAGACAATGGAGATTCATTTCATCTATTTTGGGCATTTATAGGACCTTTAGAGATCATTGCAAGATCACTTTTCATCTCCAACAACAACCTCTGATTGGTACCTATATTTTTATCACATGGAACTTCAATCAATAATGAGAAGATTCCATCCAATGAAAAACGATTGATGAAAGTGGCATTTTGTACCTCAAAGACAATTCCAATAGCCTCATGCAAGCATCAAGTCAATCATCAACTACAACACTCACATCATGAGCATCTTAGCAGAAACAATTTAGCTAGGGATTTGAAGTAGCAACGACAACAAAAAATTATCACATGCAGCTCTAGGATCACATGCAGCTCCAAGATCATCAGTATCAGCTTTAGAACCAACAAAGGAAACTTCAATAGTCATCTCAATAGCCTCAATATCACCTGCAAAAACACATCAAGGGTAAAGCTAAGGTATGCAATCCTCTAAAAAATTTCCTATGAACTTATTTTAGCTTGAAAAGAATTGCAATTGTATGAAGGAAAATGTTTTTTTTATAGCCAAAATGAGTAGCAAAGCAATCTCAACCTTATCTAGCAAATAAATTCACTTTTCTGCCAACACACCCACATGTGTGGGAGAGGAACAAGACAAAAGTGAAGATGACTTGAGAAAGTGGGTTGTAATCATTTAGTAATGATGGAGGACAAGGAGTGGGAAGGGATAAGTGAGGGCCAACTCTGTTAACTCAAAGCACTTTGAGTTTATTTTGCATGCAATGAAAAAAAATAAAAAAATAATTGAAAAAAGAAAAAAATAATGAAAACTCAATGAAAAAGAAAAATAAAGAATAAAAAGGTGGACCCACCACCTCTTGGCATGCAAGGAGTTGCTATTATAGGATTCAGAATGGTTTCTATAGGAGAAAATAAAATTGTTATAGGAGAAAACAAAACTGCTACAGGAAGAACATATTTACTACAGGAAGGACAAATTTGCTACAGGAAAGAACAACTTTCTACTAGAAGCTATTAGAGTGCTATAGGAGGGAAAATTTTGCCTAGAACATGCACTAGAGCCTTGGGAAGCAAGGAAATATTCAAAGGAAAGGTAAGTAAAAATCCCTCTCTCCAACATTTGGCATAAGGATTCGAAAAGCACCTCAATCATCAAGAAAAAGTACTCTAAAAATTTATAGTTTGGATTCTAGTAAGAGAAAACAATTGGATTGGTTGAGAAGGAAAAGTATTTAAAAATCCCTTCTCTCCAACATTTGGCATAAGGATTCGAAAAGCACCTCAATCATCAAGAAAAAGTACTCTAAAAATTCCTAGTTTGGATTCTAGTAAGAGAAAACAATTGGATTGGTTGAGAATTTTCTTAAGAATATGGTTTGTTGAATAGGGTAAGGGTTCATCTTGTAATTTTTATTTCCTCAACCTTGAAACAAGAATGTCAAAAATTATTTTGTTACAACAACCTCCACTGCATAGGAACCTATAGGGTTTGCAAAAAGTGCTACAGGAAATTCACAGGTTTCTACAGTAAGCCTGATAATGGACAACATTGCCCTCAAACCTTATGGAGGTGGAAAGAAACATGAGGAAAAGGGGGCAGTTACATCCACATTAGTATGGGATATCATAAAAGTGATCTGAGGCATAAGAAAATAACAGATGGGCATGAAGATGGATATGTTTCTCAGAGGATGAGCAAGAGTTTCAACTCGGGGATATGATGGTCCTCTAAATTATATACAAATTAAGGGCCATCTAACCTTTATTAGGCACATGAATTCTATATTAAACCTCTCCTTCTACACTAAATATTTTTTTTTAGCTTTAATATGTTCTTTATGAAATTTTAAAGATAATTGCATATTTGTGCCTAATATTATTTCTTTTTGTAGACTATTGTGACAATATTGGGAATATTATGAAGATTTCGAGGAGGAGATAATCTAGGGACTTGTTCCTTACTACAGGAGGATAAATATTGGATAATAAATCAATGGGATATTATGAAATTATTACACAAATTATGGAGCTCCAATGATTGATAAAATCTAGGAATGTGTTCCATGTCATTAATGTAGATTCCTAATTTTGGGAGTGAGATCCACTATTTGAGGGATTTTGTAGGAGAAATATTCCTCCTTTCAAGGAGAATGCTTCCTCGTCATTTTTTATAAGTAGCAATTTGAATTTTCCTCTAGGGGATGTATTTCTTAGTATTCTTGGGGAGAAAACTTGTATTTTTGCAGCTCCACTTTCATTTCTAGCAGAGATGTACTTGGATTGATTTAAATAATGAAGTTTTGTACCATTTTTAGCTTCCAAAGCTTGGTATCCTTCATAGGACATGGAAAATTTTAGGGGCTGATATTTGTAGATGGGCTAATTTTCCATGATTTTTCCAAAAAAAAAAAGATTCGCCAATTTCTATTTTTTTTTTTAAAAAATGATTCACCCAAATTTCACTATATATATATATATATATATATATATAAATATATATATATATATATATATAGATATATATATATATATATATATATAATATATATAATAGATATATAAACCTTAAAAATCGCCAAAATTATATAGAGGGTATATATAAATCATTATAATTTAAATAATTTTACAAATACATCAATAAACATTTTATAGTTTAAATATTAAGGACTAGTGAGGTTCACCAATTTTTTTAATCTTGAAGATAATTTTCCATCCTTAAAATTTTCCCTATCATAGGAATCTAATTATCCTTGGGCTTGGCCATCCCAGGAGCCTCAGAGCCCTTTTGTATAATTTTCTTCTCTTCTTTTTACTTCTTATTCACATGCATCTCTTATTCTTGTTTTTCCTATTTCTGCAGTTAGTATTGATGCTTCTTTTGTTGTAGGTTTTTTTTTCAGGTTACTAAACAATAAAGAAACATGATTCATCCTTATAATAGCTTTGGAAATTCATCTTCATCATTGAGCTACCTAGATTGGGTTACTAGTTAATGAATCTAGAATTTCTGGAAGTCCTCGTAGCAAAATAGTAGTAATTTTATGATATTTTTTAGAACATGTTAATGAGCTTCATTTGAGTTTATTATACTTGAATTACATAATAAAAGAATTCAAGTTAATAAAATTTTACCCCATTGCATTTTCACTTGATTAGGTTAGGCATTTGATAGGTTAACTAGCTCACTAGTTCTCAAATTTCCATAGTTTAGACTAGTAATTTTCTACTATTTTTTAGCACATGTGAACACGGGTATTTTGGAGTGATTCCACTTGGAATGGAGACTCAAGACATCCTACTAAATAAAAAGACATTTTCGATCCCATTTTCATTTGATTTACTTGGTCATTCGGTGAGTTATCTCCTCTTGTAGAAATTTTGGATTCTCTTGTAGCAAATCTTCTTGTAGCAAACCTGTAACACCACTTTCCTTCAACAATTTGATCCCCACTACAACTATGAATTAGTCTAGATGAATAATGACCACTAACTATGATTTTATGATCAAGGGAATTTCCTAAGCCACTCCAAACCTTCCTTTTATTCATTGCAAAAACATAGTAGACTTAGCTTATTTATCACAAGTATGATGTAAGTAGGTTACTGATTTACAAACAAGTTTGAACTAGGTAGATGTTATATGCAATTATGATTGGTAGTTTGATGAGTTATGCAAGATAGAATAGCTTTCTTTCTGTAATTAGATTAACCTTTTTCCTTTCATGAATTGGTTAGTTAACATTTACAAGTAGAGAAAGTAGCATTTCCATTTCTTGCAAATAGAGTAACAATTTCATTTTTGTAGTTAGTTTAGGATTTGATCTCATGACATTCACTCCATTACATCAGATCAACAAAAGGACACATTGTATGGTGCACATATAGTATTGATACGTCTTAATCTTGTACGAACTCCAGGTCCATAATTAAAGTTGGTAGCCTTGGTAGTTGCAGTATTCGTGTTGCAATAATGAGGCTGATCAATTATGTTGTGGGAATGCAAACTTATTTCAAGCATAATTTTCCATGTTTCAAGCTTGCGTAAAAATGAAACCAATATCAAGCATAGTTTTCCATGTTTCAATCTTGTGTAAAAATGAAACCATTTCCATTTTATCCCTCGTGATTTCCATTTTTATCATCTTGTTTAGTTAGATGAGCCTTGGCTTTCTCATTCCATTGTCACCATCTGTGTGGCCAATCATACACTTTCACTTGATTGTTTACCCTTTCTTGAGGAACCACTATAATGAGTGGTCTTGTTAGCCAACCTTTTTACCTTTGTATGGTTTGAGCAGTTCCATCATGACCGAAACGAGTTGCTACCCTTTATACCACTCATTCCTCTAGGAGGAGTCTTCTTTCAGCTCTTTTTAGACTCCTAAAATATGAAAATATTGTTAAGAACTTTTTCTTTTGAACTCATAAAAGTAAATGAAAATATGTCTACTCAGTATAAGTTTAACCCTTTTCCGGATTGAGATAGACTAGCTACAAAAAAATAATACCTTAGTCGAACATGGTTAAGAGGTTCTCTTGGGTATTATTTTCTACCTTTTCGGACTTGAGCGACTACCTACAAAAAGGGACATCTGGATTTTTCTTTTTCACCTCTTTTTCAAACTCTCTAAACATGAAAAATATGTTGAGTTTTACCCTCGTTGGACTTGTAAAAACATCACGTAGTGATGGATTTGTCGAATATGATGAGGCTGAACCACTCCTTCTTAGGGTTCATTAAATATACTTGGAGGGATTCATCTGAAGGATGAACTTATAGATCAAGCATATGTTATCCTCCTCAAGATTTTTAACAAATAAAGAGGTACTGACTATTATGGTTGAGGACATTAGGAAAACAAGGAATTCCATTTTTCTAATGGTTTCGAGTCACTCTTGAACATGAAACTCTTCCACTTCATCTCCATGGCTCTTGGGTTGGGTAATCTAATTGTCTTTTTGTTATCATACCATTTTTAGAGTCTTCATTTTGGTTTTGGGTCATTGATGCCAACTCCATTTAGTGTCATGAGTGTGTTCAATTTTAGCAATTTTTTGATCTCTGCTACAATAACTCTTAAACCTCCATTTCATGTATGCCTTTCTTGATCCAGTTCCATATCAACATCATTTTGATAATTTTGTCTCAATCGTGATACCCGTTTTGTGTCATTGATGGGGGATACATCAAGGCCCTCCTGTGATGGGTCCCTTCTTGTTGACATCAGCACATCATCTAGGAAGTCGGCCTAGAAACACACCTTTGGTACCTTGGTGTTTGCATACATCAATGACAAGTTTCCCTGCTCTTGGAAACAGGTTTCTTTGGCCTTCCACCGAAAGATTTTGTGTGGTGTCTGACATCAACTCATTTACTCACACAATACAGATTGTACTATAGTACCTTGAGAGCCATTAACATCATCAGTGGCTTCTCTCACATCTGTTAATGACTTACATCATTATCTAGTAATCAGATGGTTTATACCATGTTGGACTCAAGCTCATTGATTCACATAGTTAGGCTCGTACATGTTTTGCTCGTGTGAATGAGATAGAAAAACCCAGATCTAGTTTCATCCATTCGGGCTATGATTTCAAGAGTTGTACAAAGATCACAATTTATGATGGCCATAATCATATAGATAATAATCTAGTCATGGTTCCTCCACTAGTTTCATCTGTGGACACATCATTTGATCATTGTACAGGTTATGTTAGCTCATGAGTTGATTATGGGTTGGCCTCCCTCCAAAAACAAATATTTCAAGTTTTAATTGCATTTTAATAGATGAAGCTCTCTGATTGTCGTTGATCCCGACTTGTCACAAGGTAAAGCACTTCAGTCACCAGTTATCATCTCTAACTTTGCGCTTTAAGGGGAATTCAATTATAGGCCATTTTATCACATCTAATCAATGAGACTTCTAATGGGATCAATAAACAACCTATTCCCCCTTGTCACCATATTACACAAAGCCCTAAGAATGTACCTTTCATTCCCTGAAGTTTCTTCTTGAAACTACATCATCTAAGCTAGTTTAGGACTAGTGTACCCTATATAATTTAGAAAATGCATTGCAGTGAACTCTCTCCTTCTCTCAGGGTGTTATGCAGTGCACACTACATAACTTTGGGGGTGCGTTGATTCTAGAAACTCAATAAAAAAATAAAAAATAAATCTGAAGCTTCCTCTTCTAGAAGCTTGCAGAGGTTGTTTCAACCATTTACCTTGTATAAACATTCAAATCCTATCTGATTCCACCTTGGAGAAGTCACCATCTTATCCCTTGAACTCATACACCCATCACTTTTGGATCTCAAGCCTATATTGGTAAATGGATAATAATTCATGAACTACCCCTCATTCCTATATATTTACCTCATTCCACAAGAACCTAGTTAGTTTTGGGTTGGCTTTTGGAGAGTGATTATGCCCTTATGCTGTTGTAGTGAGTGGTTATTATCTCACTCATTTAGGGTGATTGGAGGTACATACTATGACCAAGAAAGGACAAGTCAACAACTTGGAGGAGCTCTTCTACAAGATCAATTGCTACTTATGGTTGTAATCTCCTTCCATTTATATTAATGCAAAGAATTCATTGTTTCCTATATGTGATGTTGTTATTTCATGTATTTTAATACCATGTTGATATATTGAATGAAGTACTTATATGATACTACATAGATCTCGTAGTTTCTTGGCTTGTGTTATCTGACTGTGTAGGTTCTAATTTTGGCATTCAATGTTGGAATTGGATATTCCAAGCTAAAGAAGGAGAGAAGTGTCCAAAGGATTCAAGGTAGGCCTCACTCTATTATCTATTGAATTTAAGGAAAAGCATTGGGTTCCTTGTGTCTTTGTTAATCTAGGTTAGCCATCGACCTAGGGGAGATAATTTTGTTTGTAATCGTAAATCATATATAACAAAGTTCATTGCCTAAGCTTGTGTAAACTTCAGTGAGTGAATGGGCCACTTAGTGCTAGTTGTTGAGATGGTGAAGCACTAGAATTATCGACACCATATCCTAAATTTTGTTCAAACCATTGGTGTTAACCCATTCCCTAGGCAGTAATTTCCCTAAGATCCTGGGTTTGGTTCAATGTTATAGCACCATTTACCACTCTTGGTAGATATGATGCTTTGATTATGGACTAGGGCAACCCTTCCTCCCTGACTTGGTCCAAAATCTAAAAAACAGTGTTTTATTCCCTATACGCAACTTTTCCCTGTGATAAAAGCGTGTACACTCGGGTCAACATATACCAACCCACATACATATGTTAAAACACTTAAAAAATTTAATTTCCTTAATTTCGGGCGGAGTTCACGGGTTTTAACTATTACTCACCTCTTATTGCTCGTGGCCTAACTGAAAAAACTAATTTTGAGAGGTATAAATCAACCTCCATGGGAAGGCCTTAAGGGAGAAAGGATGAGATATTGATACTACAGTGAGATTACCCCTGATCAAGTCTGAAGAATCGTTGTGCCTCCTACACTCCCCAAAGGTTCAAGAAACCCCTGTTTCCTTAATTATAGATATCCCCCATATTTCTTGAGATATCCTTGTGTTGGTGATGGAGCAAGATTGTTGAAGTCCGGGAAAGGGAAAATCTGGAGGATAGTTCTGATTGGAGCCAGAGAAGGACTCAGGTCGTATTTCTCCACCTTATTTATAGCTTACTTCAATAAAAAGGAACGTTGTTCTGTTTCCAACATGAAATGTGCTTATGCATCAAAGTTATGTTGTAATTCATTTATGAATCTTATATTGATGTATAATTAGTCATTCATTTATATGATTCAAAGTTAACATCATGTATATCCTTTATGTTTCTACTGTCGTGTATGTTCCATTTGAATAATTTTCAGGTTTCAAGAACATTGGGAGAAGCTGAGGGTTTTCACTCTGTGGGATCTACCCAAATGAAGGATATCCGGGTAAGGGCACTTCTACAAAATTTGGTAGAATAAGGTTTTTTGATGATTGTTTGAGCATTTCTTGTTGAGGTTTGCCCTCTGCTTTGTTGGGGTTCTCAACCAAAATCCCCAAGAGGGCTTCACCCATAACATAATTGGTGACTCTGCTGGGGATAACAATCTTGTTATTCCTGGTTTGAGTTGTTTGTTCTCAATCAGGGTTCACTTTCTTGAATGCTTGCTTTTATAATATTGTTTGGTCCATTAGTGTCCTAGGCATCAAGTCTGATCTTCTTGATCAGACCTTGATTTTTTTTTTCCTTATAAAGCTTTGTATACACTATTTACTTTGTTTACAGTAGCGTATACATGTAGGTTTCTGTAAAGAAGACTCGCGTATACGCGAGTTTCCTGTATTAGAAATGCGTGTGCACGTTTCTGTGTTTTTACACAATCGTGTATGCAATTTTTTTTATGATTTTTTCAAATATTTCTACCCAATTAGGTTTGTAGCTTGGTGATTTCTGTTGTTGTATGGTCATCTGCTGTCTAGAGAATCTACTTTTCCTGCAAGCTTTCTTTTTCAAAAACTCCTTCTCACTAAAAAGATTTGGCCTAGGTTTGCTTCTTAAGCAAGTTTGTAGTTTGTATTTGGGTATTCAAGGCTTTGTTTTGAAGTTCTTGGTTGTTCTAGTATTCCAGAACAAGAAATTTTCTTCAATTTCCTTATCATCCCAGATTTCAAGTTCTCTTTCTTTGCTTTCCCTTGTTTGGTGGAAATATTGCTTTTCTTTCTTTTGGAGAGTCTTTTTGACAAGTTTGAAACTATTTATTTCTTGTCCTTTTGGTCAGTTTATCGAAATTTTTTGTTGTTATTTAGGTCAGTTTGTACAAGTTGTAGTGTTTCTTGTTCAAGTTTCATTCATTTTCGAGTTTATAACTTGCAAGATTGAAATATTCCTTGTGCTTATTTATTGATCTTTTGAGTTTTAGTAGTACTCTTGTGACTTCAAAAAGTTGTTTTTTCTTCCTTAAAAGAAAAATCTCAAGAAACATTGCTTTTGTTTTTCTCTTTCCAAGTTTTTGGTTTTTGGTTTCATTTTCTTTATTGTGGAAAGGTGAACTGCAATCTTTTGCAATTCGTTCTACTTGTTTTGAAGAGATATTTGTGTTCAATTTTTTGTTCTCTTCAATTTTAAGTTGGCTTATTGTCTCTACAAAGTATTGCATTTGGTTATTAAGGTTTTTTAGGATCTTGCATCATCATTGTAACTTGCATTAGGCCAGTTTTCATTTTAAGGCATTCTTAATCTTTTTAGTTTTTGGGTGTGTGAAGACTGTTTTAGAAAACAAAAGAAAAATATTGTGCTTTATTTAAGTTTTCGTATAATCTAAGTAGAGATCACTCTTCATCGAAGAAAATTACTGCATTCATATATTTATTTTTCTATTGATTTCTTTTGCGTCATAAAAACATCATCAGTTTCACTCTCGTAATTTCCCTTGACTTAAACAACAACTATATAAAATCAAGCGGTTAATAAAATGAAGTAGAAATTTTACTGTTTTCATTAAACAAACACCAACAAGTTTAGGTTCATTAGGGCCTTGGATTAGGTGAGAGGAGAGTTAACTCTCCAAGGCTGCTCAAATTACAAAACGTTGAAGTTGATAAAGAGAGAAACCCAATATCGTTAGAAATATTGGGAAAGCTTCGTGATTGGGAGTTAAGCATGAGGGAGAGTGAAGACAAGGAAGAGAGATACCCCCTCTCCAACTTGTTGGATCCTGCCTCACGACTGTTCCACCTAGCTTTTGATATGATTTGGTACCCGTAGTTGCCTTTCCTAGGAATCACATAGGTGGCTGAGGAGGGGAATCCTGTGGCACCTGGGGCTGACGTTGCATCACATTCAACAGTACTTCTAGAGGGTACCCTTGCGAAGCTTGGGTGATTGCACTGACAAAGGCTATTGTCTGGAGGTCAACGCAACTACTTCTGATACCTTCGCTAGTAGACCTGGGGTGTAATTACCCCAGTTTATTTTCGGAAGGCCCTTGATTTTGACTTTCTTGTATTTTGGTGTCCGATCCTAATCACCTGGAGTGGAAATACTTGAGGGTTGTTTGATTGCTTGTATCTTTAGGGACTTTTAGAGAGTTCTCTTTGCTCCTATTTGGCCTAACTTTATAACTTTTTTGAGTCTTTAAGTAGATTTCTTAAAAATAATTCAAAGCGATTGATCGACCAACTCGTCAATCTAGGATACTTCATGGGCTATCACCTACGATTCATGAGCCTTCTCCTAAAAGGCATAGGATAAATACTGCCAGTGGTTTACTGCCAGTGGCAGCAGGTGCATCAGAGATTGATCCTCTGGTTGGAGTCATTGATTCACAAGATAGACTTGGCATAAGTAGAGAGTTAGAGAGGAACACTCCAATTATTTCTTGAGTTCTTTTCTAGTCAGAAGCTAATATTGAGGTTGAAGAGCTTCCTGATTTGGTTGCGGCTCCTAATTCTCCTCTTCCTCTCGATCATCCAAACATTCTATTGCACATCGGAACTCTGACCAACAGGCCTTTGAGCCCAAGTTTACATCAATCTATTCCTTTGATGACCACTGCTGGAAGCTTGGCATCCACAACAAGTGCTACAAGTATGTAGACTCCCAAATCTGTAGAAGGAGGAGGAACAATTTCTACACCTTTTGTTACTCTTAGCACTGCTATATTTGGTTCTACTTCCAATCCATCATCGAGTGGAAGTTCTCAAGCTGCTACCTCTAGCATTGACTTTTTTCCTTTTGGAATGCTGACCAGTGTAATTCCTTCGGTTCCATTGAGTATTCCATCAGCTGCCTCCACATCCATGGTGAGTGGATTAGCTTCTTTTCAAGGTTTCCCGTTTAGGGGTGGTCATATACCACATTCCAGCCCAATTGTGGGATCCATACCTTTTTCCTTTTGAGGTCAAGGTAATAATCCATTTCAAAGTTGGACAAACCTTATAGTTAGTGGTTTAGGAGGTGGGAATCAATATTATTTCAGTCAATAGGGAAATATGCCTTATTCTTCTATCAATTATTTTCAAAACTTTTCTCCCTATGCTAACACATGGAATCCTTATTAGGGGCTTTCTGCCCCTTTTAACACTTCGTTAGGGGCTAATTTTACTAGTTACAGAGGATTTGTCTCAGGAGTTGGTCAAACTCTAAATTTTGCTGGACCAGAAGGATCTCCTTATGGTTTACTTGGGTATATGAATTACTTCAGGCAACTTGGTGGCTTCACAAATCCAGGTCATTCTTTTTAGAACGTTGGTAGTTCCACCCACACAGGGTGGCATCCTCAGGGTCCACCACGACTCCCTTTTATGGCAATGTCAAACTTGCCAGATCTCACTAAATTAACTAATGATATGATTAGGTATAACCTGCTTTGGCCTCTAGTCCCAACCAAATATCCCTCTGATAACTGAAAATTCAAGGGAAAGACAGGTGAAGATCTCGGTGACCACGTAACCACTTTATACTTGTGGTGTTCATCCAACTCCTTGATAGACGATTCAATTAGGTTGAGATTATTTCAACGTACCCTAACTGGAAATGTAGCTAAGTGGCACATAGAGCTACCAAGGGGCACCTTTACTTCTTTTAGTGATTTGGCTACTATATTTTTGAACCATTTTCAATTACTTGCCTAATATGATGCTGGCACTGAGCTTCTAGCTATTTTCCAACAATACCAGGAAACTCACATTTCTGATCACATTCAACAATGGAGGAGAAGGAAGAGGCTCATCAAGGCTGATATCCCACAAGAATTCCTTCTCGAATGGTTTCTTAAATCATTACAACCTAAGATCTCTAAGGACGTGTCCCTCTCTAGTGTTTTCACTGAAGAGCAAGCTATTTTCAAGGCCCAATAGTTAGAAATGATCTATTCTCAGTCTGGGATTCTTCAAAAACTTCTACATGATGCTCCTAGATCCAAGGTGGATATAGCCAAACTAAATCCAGGTCCCCATGCGGACGGGCTAGTCGGATCAATTGATGTAAATACTGTTAACCTACTAAATCAATTGCAACAGTTGTCTTTACAAACTACTTTCTCTATGCAAGCATGACCATCCATGTCTACACCTTCTCAACCTATGTCTATAAATGTTGTCCAAATTCTAACCCCAAAGGAAATCAACAATCTGATGGGAAGAACAAAGGACGAGGTAGGTTTTATCACTCTAAAATTTCCCTAGGGTTGTCATATTGTGTTCAAGGAATAATAGAGGTAACCACAAACCTACTTTTGAGATTAGGATCTAGCCATCGTAATGCTCAGAGAGGGCTCTCTCTTAATGATTTAACTTTGTTGAGTTAATTGATTTTAGGCTAGATATTTAATCTTGATTGGTTTTTGATTTGATTTGGTGGTGGAATCAATGATTTAGATGTATAGATGAATGTATTTTACCATTGGGCTATGGAGTCAAAATGTCAAGAAATCAGGATTGAATCAAGTTCTAAAGATAGTGTCCATAGGGCAAGGTAGCTGAGTAGTTTCAGATCTTTTAGCCTGGATGGTGAAGTGGTTTTTAATCAGGATCAAGGAGCAGTTAAGGATTCCTCAAACTAGATAATAAGGGAAATGAAAGAGGTCATTCGAAACTAGGGAGCAATGAATAATTCCCTACTCTAGATATCAGAAGAAAACATCAAAATGAATAATTGTTCAAGACAGAGTGTACTTAAACAAATTATGTTATAATATTCCAGTTATTACATCCAAATTTGGAAAACATGTAAGTATGTGAAATACTTGAGAAAATAACAATTTAACAAATGAAATATACTTCACTGAAGTGGCCCAACACATGAATCCTGTAATGCAATGCCTTTATTACTCAGTCTAGTCTGTTGACTTGAAAATGTTACAATAAACCCTTAGGTTTCAGATCAATACAACCATAGAAAGGTTCGGAAATCCACACACGGTACTTTGAATTGTGAAGTATTTATACAAAAACTATTACAAAATATCCTAAACTGATTTAGGAATTATTCAAGGAAAAATAAATATCTTTATGCAAGAAGATAGAGACACCTAAGAGACTAAAAGGCTAGTTGTCCTTGCTTTTACTGATTTTGTTGTTTGTTGTTTTGATCTTTTTCTTCTTTCTCTCTTTTTTTGTTTCTCTACGTTGGTTGTCCCTTTAATTTGTCTTTGACTTTTAAAATTCATCTTTCATTTGATACTCTTTGACTTACCTGATCTGTTACTCTTTGTTGTTTTAACTTGACTGCTCTTGACTGCTCCGTTTTCACTATTTTACCTTTCATTTTCACAGCAAGTCATTCAACTTTTCCCAAGTCTCTACATCTGGTAATTTGATCTTTACCATTATTCTGAAGATCTCATCAGCCTCTGTGTATTTAGCAAATGTAAGTTTGTTGATAAAGAGATATTTTACCTCATGCTGGAGGTAAAAGAGATTCTCAAAAGTATGATATAGCACTTTCCCTATTGGAATCCCTTTCATGGCTGATTTTTTTGCTTGTTTCTTTGCCACTTCTTTGATTTTATTATCATAGTCTTCATGTTTCATTAACCTGTCGTTATATCACCAATCGATTAGGCAGACCTTTCTTCCTCAAAGAATCAAATTTGATCATGAACCTGACTATTGCTAGATCCGTTGTTTGGCATTTCTCCTCAAGATGTATCATCAAATTCCTTTTGGTGATTACTTTATTTACTTCTAGCATTGTTTTAGTCCTGTCACTCATGCCAATCTCTTCCAATTCTTGTTTGTTCTTGGAATTAAGAAACTTAATGATTTCATTGGCCTCCTCTGGTTTGCTACCAAGTTCTTCCTTAACCTTTTGAATAGCTTGAGTCGCTTCCTTGATTAAATCCTTCTACGAAAAGATGAATTGGATGGATGGCCAAATATAATTAATAGAGTTAATGATATTGGCCCATAGCTACGGCTTTTCTTGGGCAAGTGGTTATTTCATTGTCGATTCTTTCTCCAACTTCTGTATTCTCTCAGTCAATGTGTTTGACTTCTGTGTTTCTGCTAGATTCCTATACCAATAGGTTTCATTTTTCATGATTGACAGTGGAAGTGCTAAATATGTTCATCCCTGCATGCTGCAGAGGTTCCATATTTTGTATACAGACAATAGAAAATTAAAAAATGAAAAGAGGGTATGCCTTAAAAGAAGAATCAAAAGGCAAGAAAATCAATTGGTCAGGAAAAATAGTGAAAATGAACCCCAAACCAAAGACCAGGAAAGTGGCTAGTCAAAATGCCACTGCTATCTTATTTACAAGTTCATTATGTGGAGATACTACTGCTTACTACATTTGATGGATGGCCCAATAGTTCAATCTGGACCATGCCATGTTTGAATTGCTGTTATAGAATAGAGAAAGAATATATGTCCAAACAGTTCAAGCTTGGTAGATGAGTAGCTAGGTAGAGAATTTAAGGAGCCCAACTGCTTAATCTGGGCCCTTGGAAGAGATAAGGGTAAATTTAGATAGGAGGACAGTCAAAAGAAAAAGAGGACAATCCGGGTTTGCCAGTTCAAGTGCACCCAATGCAAAGGAAGAAAAAATGTTAGGTGTTTTAGGCTGGGTAGGTAGTTTGAGGTTGCAGAAGCAAGTAAGTAACCACTTATGCTCTTGTCAAGAAGGACTCATCTCATTTATGGCATTGACACCATGGTAGTTGTTTGGTGGTACAACACTGGAAGCATGACTAATTTCCCCTTTCATTCCCCCAGAAATTATTCACTAACATCCCCTCAAGGACTGCCCAAAAGGTCCAATTTCACTCCATTCTTATTAAAAACCAAGTTGACATATGAGTTGACTTAGTGAAAAGAAGCCAAATTTCTTGTGTTAACTTACTCTTTCCACAATCCATTCATTTCCCTATGCTCAAGTTTCCATTCTATAAACTTAGCATGCATCCATTCCTTTTCATCCCATAGAACTCATATTAACATCTAACCCTATTATCTAGGTCCCTAAATCATTTCCCAACCCCTATTCTACAAGAAACTATATAAAAACCCCAAAAATATTAAATAATCCCACCCCATCGCAATATAGCTATATAAATATAAAGTCCAAGAAATACTAGGTCTATTTGGGGCCTTAGTATTAGCCCTTCCGCGTTCATTATCCTTGGGATTTATTTAACACCCGGTTAAATAAATAACCATATTAAACCCCCCCCACACACCAAACTATACCATTACCCTCCGCGCATACATTTCACTATGGATTTCATATAATATATGGTTAAACGAATAACCATAGTCCCGCGCCGAAAACACATTAAACCTGTAACCTAAGGTTTTAACCCGCCGAAACCATGCAATAATCAATGTTTATCAGGCGTGCTTTTCTGTTAAACTCCGATCATCTTGCCCTCCTGTCCACTGTCGGATCACTCTCCTAGATCCGACGAGCTTCATCGATATTAGGCGCCCCTTTGTAGCAGTACGATAGTACCCAATGGTCGACGGTTTCACCGTCGTACACCGGGACAGCTGTCGACATCCTATTGCATCGGGCCGCCCCTGATACATACCGCTCCCGTACCAAAGGCGGTCCGACGCAAACCGCTTACCGCCCTCCCCTATTGCTTACGTCACTGTATGACGATGCCACCACGTCGCCTGCCACTACACTATACCTGCGCCATCTCACCCGCTGACGTCACCACCCTGCCACCGTGTCATGTGCCACATCATCGCTTATGTCATGTGCCACGTCATCCATCGTACCCGCTACATGAAAAAAGGGACGTTATGATGACGTCATCCGAGAAAAGTGCCAAAAGGTCCAAATTTGGTTAAAAAGTCGTGAAAACGACTATTTTCGGCTTATTTCTATTTGTTTCTGCGCAAACAACGTGCATGTGTTTTTCTGTTAAAATTGCTTCTGGAGCTTATACTGTCACCAGCCCGCCAACCCAACTCCATAGCTCAATTTCACAGCCCAAGATATGCCTGCTAACCATCCTCGGCGCCCTGGACACAGGTATTTACTCGATTCCTGCCCGAAACCCTGTTTTTCATACTTCTCTGTTCAAATTTCCGAAGGAACCTGTATGTTGCTTGCAATAACACTCCTACCAATCACTCACTGTCCTGCATTTATCATTTGAGCTGGTAATTCACAATAAACCTACAAATTTTCACTCATTCCTTCTGCAAAAGAGCCACTCCAACGCACTGTGCATCCATATGAGCCCACAGAGACTTCAAAAATCGCTCAATTATTAAGTTAAAACATTCCGGCACCCTTTTTCCAATTGGTTGTAACCTATTTTTCTAAAGGGGAATCCTCAGTTTCCCTTTCCCTCTGCAAACTTGTGCCCCTTTGGGAAAAATTCAATAACAAATTCTCTCGGCATCTTACCCACAGAGCTTGCAATTTGGCAAATTTATGCAAAAAAACCCAGTCTTAGTACTGCAAATTTGTTGTTTATCGTAAACTTCATACAGTGAGATTGGTTTGAAATAGAAAATCAGTTCTCATACTTCTGTCAGTATCCTCAGAACCTCAATTCTACCTCCTATTGCTACTTATACCTATATTGCAATCAATACAAGCAGTATAAATCATGGATACTCCAGTAGCCCTGAACATTGCTCCTTTGAATGCTCCACACATGGACTTAGAGTGGCTACCCTTAGTAGACAGAGAATTCTAGATCAAGGATATGATGGTCTTTAATTCTCACCTCAAAACTGTGTGCCAATTCAGAAACAATCATAGAAATAACACAGATATTCTAGGAATTTGGCAATCCAATATGCCCATCTATTACCTCCCGTCAGTCAATGTGTTGCCTGATTTCATTCATCTATGCCATGCAAAACTATGAACCCACTCTGAGAGAAATTCTCAGTCCAGATGGGTCTGTGTTATTTTATATCACTCCACAATCCATAAATGAGATGTTGAACTTTGAGCCTCCTCAGCCTCTGGTACCCCTCACAATGAAACTCTTGCTGGATCAGGGTGCAAGGCTCTCTAAGGCAGAAATATCAAGAGTTACTAAGTTGTTTATGGATCCACAGTGCCAGTATGATCATCCTCCTCCCTATCATTAGACCTCGTTTAATGAAACAGGCAAGCTCATGGTGGATATGATTTCATACATTCTAGGATGCAAAACAGGAGAATTTGTGGATGAGACTGTATTTTTTCTCTTAACCATATTCACTCCAGGGAAACCCCCTGCTGTCATGTATGACTATGCCACCTTCATAGAAAACAAGATATATGAACAATTCATGATGATGGAGAGAGAAAGAGTGTTTAAATACACCTCCTACATTTACCATCTGCTGCTGTACTATCACCTAGATAGTTTCAAGGTTCCTCTCAGGAGACTAGACCCAAAAGGAGAGATGAGATCTGTCATTTATTGGACCTCAGTTTTCCATGAAGTCCACTATTCTCCATACACATATTGTGAGTTTATTGACCTGTTCATCTACCCAACTACTTGCCTATTAATGGTAACTCCTCCTACCAGACTCACTGCTGAAATGCAAAGAATCTTGCATCTTTCAAAAGGCTACAACATTGGTGATTGGTACTTTTACCAAAACCACACAGTGATCAGAATTTATGGGTGTGAGTTGTCCCCCTATAAGCTGGCAAGATATGTCCCCATGAGACTTTTTGCCTTGGAATATTTCAGGAAGTTTAGTAAGGCAGACCTGACTCATTTCCATGGGAAAAACAAGAAGGCACAGCTTAAAATCAGATACCAGTTGGGTCCCTTTGTTTTCAACAAAAGGGAAGAGGCATGGAAAGATGCAGACAATATGCTGGGACAAGAACTCATGTTGAAACAAAGCTTCTACTGGGCACCATATGACCCTGAATACTTCATAAGCCTTAGAAGAATAAAACACAGGCTTTCAGGATATGTGCACCAGCCAATCCCCTACATTGAACAATATGCAAATCAACAAGAATGGGTAGAGGGCACATTAGATGATGAAGAGCTTACAAAAATTAGAGAAAGACATGAAAGAAATTGAGAAAATAAAATTGACCTGGATTGTGTTGCATAGGTCACCTTCACACGGCCTCAACCAGTTGGAGCAAGCACATCAACTGCTACTTCACAGCAACCAGTTAAACAGGCCATTTCATCAGCAGGAAAGGGCAAAGAAATTGAGCGTTCTGAACAACAAAGAACAATGGAAGAGAAACCATCTTCAAATCCGGAAAAGGGTCAAGAACAAAGCCCTACAACACAAACAAAAGCACCTGAAATCCCTGTGCTATGGAGTCCTCACAATGAGGAAAGAGGTAAAAAGAGGGACAGAACAGATGGCACACCCACAGGGGCATCCATAGACCAGCAAGGGGAAAAAAGATAGAGGCTAAACCCCTATGCCGAGGAGGAAATCATAGAAGAAACCATAGGAAATATCAGGGGTGAGGGGACTTCTGAACAGCAGATCCCTCCTATTTTGGAAACATCGGCCAACTCCTTTTAGCAGGAGCAAGAGAGACAACCGGGTGGGGAGGTTTCATCCTCCAAGCAGTAGAGCTAAAAGGGCTCGGATATCAAATGAGCATTTATAGAGATCAAAGCTAGAAAGGAGCCAATAAGGTTTTAGCTTTACAACCAATTAATGAGAATGGCTCCGACAAATTAGCAAAGGATAATGGAAGCCTATGATATGGAAGTAGGGAAGATGACTCTCAGTCACTTCAGACCTACTACACAGCAGCCACAGTCAGCTGCAGACTACATCAGAACCAATCTGGAGGTCCTGGAAAAAGACATACATATGATAGACCAGATTGAGTTACATAAGCAGACGGGAGAAATGGTTTATTCTACGTTAGCAGACAAGGCTCTACTGGCCCATAGATTGCAAAACTCCTTATACAATACTTCTGCCCAGTTGGAGCTGGAAAAAGCCTCATCATTGACCAAGGATAATAGGATAAAATCCTTGGAAGAGATCATCATAGAGTTGGGACATGATCCCAAAGATCCCAAAGGCACACAGACCTTAATTAGAAAAAAAGAAGAAGACATAGCAGCATTGAGAAAACAAATGAAGCTGCCTGTCACCATACATCCTCAAACTACAGAAGTAGCGCAACAACAGGAAGTAGAGGATGTGGTAAGTCTACTTATGAGGATGAATCAAAGGATATTAGAAACAGAGAAAGCATTGGAAGAGGCTCAACAAGGGAAATAGCCAGAGTTGGCCCCTCAACCATCCCAAATAGCTCTAATGATTACAGCTCCTCTAACAACAGTTACTACAGCAACACCTCCCCCAGATTCAACTTCAGCAGCAGGTGCATCAACTTCAGCAGCAAGTGCATCAACTTCAGCAGCAACTACAACAGCAGCAATGCAAGAGGCCAGTTTGAGCATGGAGGCCATGATGAAAGAAATTAAGGCTCTAGAATTACAAATGGTAGAGATGAAGGAAACCAAAGAAAATCTAGCCAAGATTGAGGCTAGTTATGATAAGTCAAAGATGACAGTTGCTGAGAAGACCGGGGAAGTAAAGGCCCTAGAAAATAAGATAAAGGCCTTGGAGAAAGACCTCACTCTCCATAGAACCCTGGCCGAGATAAAAGCAATTTTGTGGAATAAAATTGGCCAATCTCTTGCTGATCAATGGACAACAATACAAACCATTTTTGATCAAATAGAATTGATGGTTGTAGCTTAGCATGAAACCCATAAGGCTAGAACATTATTAGCAGATAAGCCTGAGCAAGCCAATCGATTGATTCACTTCTTGAATACTAGTATTAGTGACCAGCTGGTAGCACTGAACATCCAGAATAGGACAGAGACTATCGTAAGAGTTAAGAAGGTGCTGACCATGAGAAATTTTTTCCAAAATATAGAAAGAAAGTGCCAAGAAATGCAGATCGAGGTAAATTCTTTTAGACAGAGGCTTTCAAATTTACAAACCAAAGGTTTACCCAGCCTAGTCACTAGCTCTGGAAGACTGCTAAAACATGAGCAGTATGCAAACAGACTGAGCACCTATGTGCAAAATCAAATCACAGCATCATCAAGAAGTACAGAAGCAGTCCCTCCCACAAGGCAGAGTTTATATGATAAACTGGAGGATTTATTTTACATAGAGCATGAGGTAGCACACCTTTTTCCAGTTTGGCCGAATTATTACACATACACTAAAGCTGATGAAACATTATACAAATTAAGAAAACATCAATTACCAACAGAGGATTAGTGGCAAAGTTTGCTTCAGATTCTAAAGTAGTTTTGATTCTCTTCTCATTTTATTGTCTGCATAAGCAAGTTGCATTATGTGTCTCGTGTACCAGAAAATTCAAAATCAACAGTGGGTGAAATTCGCGCTAATATTCAAAAGCGCAGACCAGGACAACAATATAGGACAGCACTACAGGACAACACATCAAGGACACATCAAGGAAGCAGTCACCCACCGACTGCCAGAGTCAAAGGGTCAATAGCACACAGGACACCTGCTACAACGAGTAAAGAGCTTTTAACTCCTCAGTTATTGCTGCGCGATTTTTCCACAAATAGTTATTGATTATTTCAGAGTAGATGGAAACATTGATGTCCAGATATTTCCCTACGGGATATTTTGTAAAACTCCTATATATACTTGTTAAAGAGATGTATTGTCGGTTGGTGATTTTCTTTTCTGAACTATGCTATAACATATCAGATTGTATTAATACAAAGTGTTGTTGAAGTTCACTGTGTCTGAATCATCTGAAGGTGGATTGGGTGTTCTGGGACCTGCTACAGAATTCCTGTGTCATGCTATGGAACAATAAGTTATACTAAACTGTGTTTTATGTTCTCTATATTCGTAAATTCCATGTATGTTTCATGATCTTGATAACAGAGAAGAAGAATAGCATAGGATTTGTCTTGATGCACCCTATGTTCAATCTCTGCTATTAATTATGTTTTCTTCAGGATTAGTCATGAATATGAATTCTTAACTGCTCATGTTTGCACTAGTTCTTTCATTTTGAATACTATTTAGGAATCCTTAATTGCTCCTACACAATATTCATACACTTTCCCTCTACCAGTATAATGAAAGATTCTTGATTGCCTTTCATTCCCTGACTTCATTACATCATTTCTAGATTTGAAAGTTGTTCCCATCTTGCCTATCCTACTTTGTGGCACTACCTTTTCACCAAGAAACTCTTTAAACGATTACACTTTCAGTAACTCCATTTCCCAATGGAAAAAACAGTTATATACTTGCACCCCATCTCTGTCTGAGATCACCATCCAACAAACTTAAAACCAAACCCCGTTCGTCATAACTAGCCTAAAATACTCCAAAACAAAGCTAAATGACAAAGAGAGAGCCCTCTATGGTTGCAGGTAGGCTAGGACCTGCAACTAAAAGATTGGTTAGTGGTTACCTCGGCCGTATTCCCTACAGGAAGCAGGGAACAACCTGAGTGATAACAGTTTCATCCTTATACATGATTTGAACTAGCTTCTTTTCATCCTCTAAAGTTTTATTCGATATTTAAGTCTATTTATTTCGTTTGTTTGGATGGACATATCCTGCATAGCTTTGATTAATTTACCTTCTTCATCACTAGGATGGGATGTTGGTGTAGAGGATTCTGTAACTGATGTAGTTGCTGATGTAGTGGGAAGTGTTGTAGCTACTGGAATTGCTTAAGTAGAAGGAACTATTGTAGTAATTGTAGGAATAGTAGTGACAGTAACTACTTCCATGCTGGCCCTTTTCTCCTGTACTAACTTATCCATATCATTTTCCATTTCTGTTAATTGAGCAGTTAACTGAAGGATGAAGTTCATCATCCCATATTTTTGGTTTTGATTTTTTAGAACTTCCTTGGTCTGTGGATATTCAATAGGAGGCCATTTAAGATGTTTCTTCAATGCAACAATTTCTGAATTCTTTTCCTTAATGAGTTCTTCTGCACCTTTGACATTGTTTGGATCATATCCCATTTCAATAACCAAATCTTCAAGGGATTTAATTATGTTATCTTTAGCCTGTGAGGATTCTTTTTCTAGTTTCAATCGTACTTTTACATTTTCCAAAGAATTGTGAATTTTTTGGGCACTCATAGCTTTGTCGGTCATAGTTGAGTATAGCATTTCTCCTACTTGCTTATGAAATTCTATTTGGTCTATAGGATGAACATCTTTGGTAGAAATGTCATAGTATGTCTTTTTGTAATCTTCTGCTAACTTAGGATACTGTACTGTGGGCTGCAAAAAGGTCATCTGCATTTTCCTGTCTTATAATCAAATGCAGAAAGTAATATATTGTGGCCGCCAGGATTCTGCTTCAAATACTGTGAATATATTCTAGCTTTTATTTCTTCATTTTTGGCCTTAATATATTTGTATCTCTCTTTGATGTCTATTTCTCTATCCATTGGTTCACTTGGTGAAGAGAATTCAATGCTATGTTTCTTCTGGATGATTTGAGCACTAGAAATTGAAGGCTATTGAGTTTCCATTGAAACTAAAGGAAGTGCATTTTCTTTAATCACGGTGTCTGTATTAATGATCTCAATTGTATCAATTACTTCTTCTTACTCATTTATTGGATTCAGCTTCATTCTTTTTCTACACATAATTTCAAATTTGTTATCTGTTGTATCTTTGTTTGAACAAGAACCTTCTTTTCTAGTCCTTTTTGCATTTTTGTCCTATAGGGATGGAGTATGTAGAATGGAACTAGTATCCATTTGGTGCTCCATATCCAGTAAGGTGTTTCCCAATTACTTTCATTGGTTGCCATATCTTTCAATCTTTGGCCTGGAATCATACATAAAATGGCTAAATTTAAACTTGAGTCTCATTTTGTTTATGACACCTGTTATCGCCCCAAGAAACTCTCCTAGGTTGTATCTCAGAGATGCTCGGGAACATTAAAAACTCAACTTAATGTTGGAAATGGATGAATGGAAGGAATGATGCTTGTTCAAGACAAATAACCACTTCTTTTGCTTTACTCCAGACATGCGTGAACACCCCCAGACTACAAGGCTTTAGACCACCAATTACTCACAATTAAAGGATTGGGTGAACATGGAGAATACTGACCACACCAGTAGATGCACAGGACCCTGTGATGGCTGGCTGCAACTAGTAAAGAGGTCTGCAAATCTAATTCCCTAATGTACAGATAGGATGATAGCTCTCTAGCATTAGGTGAAAAGAAACCTATGTAACATATTCACTGATACATACAAGATTTTAACACAGAGGTAGGATGACAACTCCTCTAATGTTAAACATCAAGAGTTCAAGAAAATTGTATAACAAGCACAACCTAGAACAGAATAGAAATGGAAAGTGAGCAATTAACAACAAAAGAAGCTTGTATTAGCTACAAATGAAGACAAGACACTGCAAGTATCAAAGCAGTTATAGTCTCCAGAAGTTGAACCTTACATCAAAACAACAACCATCAACTGTGATTATATCTTATTTGTGGATATATATAGAGTTTGAATACAAAGGCACTCAACCATTCTAAGTACGGAGGGGTCATAATTGACCACCAACCACTTTAACTACCTGATAGAGTCTGAGTGCGATTGCTTGCTTCAGAGGATGGATTTGATCTCCTCGGGTGCTCTGCTATCTTCTCAGGTGGCTGGAGTATCGTATGGGATGAAGTCCCATAACTGTTAAATGCATTCACCTGCTCTGGCTCTGTCCTTTTCTTTCTCAGCCATATCGTCTGTTGAAAGCAGTTGTTGAGGAGGAAATGCATTTGGTACTAAGAACTGATCACCTTTGTCCTTTCGGGAGCATGGAACGGTTAAGGTACGCAGATGACACAATGGGTGGAATAGCTTGATGGCAGAGCGATATTGGCCATTGGATCGGGTGGATAGATGATGGAGATGAGTCAACAGGGATATCTGAGGAGGCAGGAGTGGAATGATCGTGGGTTGTTGGATCTCGGGCGGACAGGTCCAACAGTCGTCGCGCGGTGGAAGCGTACGAAGATTGGTAGGCGCAGATGGGTGGTAAGTGGTATTGATCGCACTGCATTGGGGAGTTTGGCGGTAAACGGGTGTGGCGCGCGATACCACTCAGGGTGTGACATGTAGCGATGGAGGAGAGAGAAAACCGCTCTCCATCGCACGCTAATGTGCTATTGCTTTGTGGGTGCGAAATGAGAGAAGGTCGTTCGATCTTGTCGGGACTAATCAGATGGCGGAGGAGTGATTGGACTGTTAGAGACGGTCTGGTTAGTCCTCCGTCAAAGATCAAAACTCTTTATGCATTTCATTTTTAGGTGTCCCGCTCCATTCACCCAGGTGAATTTCGCTAGGGGCATGCCATAATCTGACGGAGAAGGTCATGCTAGTCATTCCCCCTCATGTCTGGCTCTTGCTGGCTCAGGTATTTTGTCAATAATCATCAAACTCCATGATAGTCAAGGTCTGGTCCTTTAAAGGACAAAAGTCATTTTCGATGTTTAGGTCTAGGGATTCATCAATTTGGTCTTTGAACATGTCCAGTAAATCCATGCAGGCCAGAGTGAGTCCCTTACACAGTTATGATTCAAAAAGATTCATCGTCATGTGGATAGACTTTGACTCTTCTTCAAAACTCTATTTTGAAGAAAAGTCAAACAGTGTCATATGTGATAAAATTTTCAAAAAAGTCGTCAATTGATTTCTTCAGATACAGTCATGTTTCCGTGGCCAAATGTCATGTCATGCAATCCCTGTAAAGAGTGCTGAAAATTTCATCATTTGAACTAAAATTTCAAAGGGAAAGTGAAAATCAGTGTGTTTTAAAGTCAGTGAAAAAGTGTCAAAACATAACATTAGAAAAATGGGTTTTTGAGGAAGCAAAAATTTAACCCATCACTTCCAAGGCTATATATACAAGTTTTCATCAAAATCAAAGTCATCGTGCTAATCCAAGCCTTGGAGAAATGTTGCAAAGGGTGTGAGTGTGCATTGTGCGTGTTTGAGTGAGTTGGAGGCAGTTTCAAGGAGCGGGGCGCATATACTCAGGGGCGCGGCACACATAGAGGGTGCAGCACACACAGAGCCAACCCTCAATTCAATTTTTCCATGGGCGGGTGCACACCCAAGGTGCGACACACTGGGTTTTGCGCGCCGTGCACACAGACCAAGGGCCGAAACAGTGCCAAATCACCTCTAAATTTTTGTGAAGCCCATGAAATTGAAAGATATCACAAAAGCACCCAGCCTCACACCATTATCAAAGGGCAGCCTAGGTATAGTACACATAGCAGTCATGCCATCACATCATTCATCAGAGTATGAGATGAAGACACAAAGTGACTCATCCTCAGAAGAGCAGGCTCCCAGGAGACATCACAAGAGTGGAAAACATGTCAGGGATGAGCCCACTACCCTCACTGAATTACAAGCATGCCCTCTTGCCATGTCATGTTTCCAGCACCTAGCATGTTTTGAATTTTGTCAAAGGGTGGAAAATGTTAGAGTTCATCATGATTTGGCCCATCTATTTGTGCTTTTTCTACATGGAGGTCAGTCTATCTTGGCCGGGGTCACTTTCACATTGACACCCAAAACTATATTAGTGGCAACAGGCATACCAAATTTTGGGGAACAGTGGCATAAGAAGAAGAAGGTGGATAGGCAACACTATGAGCCTTACATCAAGGCCAGATTCTTGAGTTAGCTCACAAGAGTCTTTCCCTTCAGATACTTGAAAGATGAGTATGCGCCACTCATGAGATTGATCATGAAATACTTCAGCTGTGAGGGGAGGTTCTCTTGACTATATGCCTATCACATCCAATTGCTCATGCACTTTACCAGGGTGAGGATGATGAACCTCCCATTTTTCATATGCAGGAACATAGAGAGGATGAACACCTTCATGCTGCATAAGACCCCTCAGCAGTAGCTTAACAGTGTGTATCACTTTGCTCTTATCCGGATTGATTTTGGTAGATCATTAGTTGGGATTGCAGGCCATTTCTTGGGAGGACTTCATCTCCCGTGACATCGTCAGCAAATCACAGGTACTATCAGAGCTAGAGCAGGAGATAGGTGGTCCTTCTCATCAGTATGAGCACTATGAGACCACTACCATGCCAGTTTTTGTTACATATCAGAGAGGCAGTAGGCACTTGTTTGCAGCAACAAAGCGAGTGTTATCTCCACCCAAGGTGGAAGGGGCCTCGCTTCTTGCATCAGTGACATAGGTACTGGACAAGGGAAAGAGGCTCATGCATGATGAGGGGCCATCAGGTGAAGAGGAGACCAATGTCATCCTCATTCAGGATGATGAGGCAGAGGCGAAGAATGTCCGACTTAGGATAAACATTCAGGAGCAGAACATGGAGATCCAAGACTAGTCACTAAATGTGGAAAGGGCCAGATGGATCATCAGGTATCTGGAGTAGAGGAAAAAGTAGCTTGAGGATCAGCGTGCAATCATGGAGCTGCAAAGCATCCGTGAAAATCGACAAGTTTCCCAACAAAGAACGATCGAACTCACTACCTTGGAGCAAGAGTTCAACAATGACCGTGAGTCCTGGCTAGAGCGGATCAACATACACTTGGAGAGACTATTGGAGAAGGCCAACAGAGACAAAACCATACTGAGGAGGATGGCTTGTCATTACAGGGCACGGAACATGAGTGCAAAGGCCCGGATAAGGAGCTTGAAGGCCCAATTGAGCAGAGCAACAAAAGAGGAAAAAGAGCAAGATCGGCTTCGAATCTTGGCTGAAGCTTCTGTGGCCTAGCATAGTGCCTCTTAGAGAACCTCCAGCTCAAATTTCAAGAAATTTTGGACAATTTTGGTCACATGGAAATTTTTTGGCACAAACACAGTTTTTTTCTCCCCGTGTGCCGCGCCACTGGCTCAACGCATAGGATTGGGAGCTCCAAATGACAAATGGCTTGCATTTTTAGATTCAGCATGCAAAATCACGACTACTGGTGCTTGGAAAAGAAATTTGGGTATGATTTGAGTCTCTAGGAGGTAAAAAACACCCAAAAAAATGGCCTCTTTGCCCCTATTTTGACACACAGGAAGCAGTGTTGGGAGAATGAAGATTTGGAGGGGCAAATGAGCACCAAATTCAAAAATTCCACTTGGGTTGGAAAGTAGACAAGATAGGCTTTCCAGCAAGCACACTTGGGCACATTTTGGACTCTTTCAAGTGCCTCAAAACAGGCTCAAAAGTGGCGCGGTGCATATATAATTTGGCACGACGCATATAGGAAAAAAGGCCAATTTCACCTCCGTTTCGTGAAATTTTGATTCACGACTTCTCCAAGTGTGCCCTCTCATATACACTTCACCTTTTCGGCACCTAAGGCAGCATTTAAATTATTTTCACTCCAGGTTGGCTTCTATCCAAGTGGCAAAGGAAGACAAATAGTCACCCAAGCCATTTGTCATGTTTGTAACATTGCACATGTAGCTAATGGTTGGCTTTCCACCTCCCTTTTGTAATGATTCAAGTAACTCCCCAACCCTTGGGCATTCTATCTCTTCATGGCACATTCTATATATTTTATGCAAACTATTTGCAAAGGATTAGTTGGCTTGTAACTTCTGGGAGACTTTGGGAAAGAAACTCTGTTTCTTCATTGTATATTTTTACAGAGGATTAATGAAAGGCAGTGACTCTGTTTGATGAGATTCATGTGGTTGTGAGTGTAGAAAATGTGTCTCTTATGTTTCATATGTATCTTGTTATGTTTCATAGCTCATTTCATATTCATTTCTGGTGAAATTTTCTAAGTTAGATAAGGTAGAATTCAATTTTATTGCTCTGCCTATGGGAAATTTCATGTTCAGTGTTCTTTCTTCTGTTGAAAAGGATTCATGTGTGTATGCCCTTTTCACTCTCCTAAGCAATCTCTCCATTCTGCGTTGTTTCAAACTAAATTGCTGGACTCTCCGCCTATCTTGCTCCACGAAGTAATCTGTGTCTTTATATTAAATTCTCTGTTCATTGAGGTCAATTGGTCCCATACCATCCCAGAAACACAGTCATTCATAAAAATCATCTCTTGTATCCATATTCACTTACTAGCCTAAGATAAATATTTCACTGTAAGTCATCTCAGGCCCTTTTCGTTTATCTATTCACTGAGTATGACTCGGAGAGAGCTCTCTCTTGTTCTGGTAGGGCTAGCTACCAGACTGAGCGTGGTTTGTGGTTACCCTGAATTTTTCCTTCTTTCAACCTAAGGCCGATTTAGGTGCTAACATAGTGGCGACTCCACTGGGGAACATAAATCAATCCCCTTGCTTCTTAATAATTCTAAGCTTCCGGATGATAAGTTTAGGATGTGATAGGCTAAGTAAAGTTGGTTGTGTCCTTTGATTTTTCTCAATAGCACGCTGGCTTCTAGAAGATATACCAGAGCTAATCCAGATCCAGACACTCTATCACGCGGAATGAGTCGATCTTGCGGACAAGATAGACCTTCCTAGAATCTAAAGAAGACCTAATGACAAGCAAACCAACCAGACACTATCTTTCTCTAAATGTGCTTTTATAAATAATGGCAAACAAATGTGTTTAAGGCCTACCTCATGCCCAATGCAAGTTTGGGGATGCCTTTTCTCCTTAGATCCAAGTAAGTTCCTTTGTCACAAACCTGCAAACACAAATAAGGCAAACGATTAAATAGCACCTGAATAACCAGTATTATAAAACATATTTAACATGAAAGTCAAGGAGTCCATGAAATAAATAACATGAGATACTTGTTGAGAAAAATGAGCTTGATTGTATTAATTCAAAAGGAGAAGAACCTTACAACCATTGCCTTGACGCTATACAAACTCCTCCCAGGGTCCAACAAGAAGTCTCCTCTACTTTGACAAGCTTCACTCACTCCCCAATGAAGCCAAAAAGGTACGTGATCTTTCCTCTTAAGCTCAAATAGGAAGTCTTGATTTCACTAGAATTTACCCTCAAAAGTTCAGCTTCTAACCTCTCTGGCCACTGACCCAATGCCTCAATTTATAGTACAATGGAGATCAGTTACCAAGCCCTCCTTCAAGGGGATAGAATCCTTCTTCAAAGGGATAGCTCCTCTCAACAAGGGATTAGTTCCTCCTATGATGGGATGCATGAACCACTTGGAGCGAACAATCCACGTAACAAATGCTTCTAGAAAACTCTAGAATTAACACAAGATGAGTTTTTTAAGATAAAAATTGCGCCTTTTGACTTTCACAGTGGTACGCACCCTTCCCTTTACATACAAAGTGTATAAGTATGCAGATATCTTGAACAAAGGTGCGGGCCCGTAGGCAAAAGTTAGAGAAAGTGCGGAACCAGAGTTACATTGCTTTTTTGATGTCTTTCTCTCATTTCTAAAGCTTGTTCTGAGGAGCTGAGGTTTGAGACTTGCTTAGGAAGCTGGTATAGGTAGTGATCGACCCATACCGATTGTAAATAATCAAGGTGATGATATTTTTGTGTAACAAATATAATTAAATTTTCATAGATGGCTTAATACCATATGCATGCATAATATATGTCACAAACCCTCCTCCAAATGGTCCCACCATGTATTAATCCTCAACAAATACTAACTTGCTATCTCGCCTAATCTATCTTTGTTGCCACCTCACCCTATTTCCTTACTTCTTAAAAGAAGTGCAAGTCCTGGGGAGATTCTGAGTTGCTTAAATGATGAAGCCATCAAAGGAATTCTGACATAGTAAAGTGCATGATGTTTATGAGGAGGTCATTCCTCACAATGGGTGGTAAGTGGAAACCACCGAATTCTAGATTGACAACCTATATCAATTTTGTTAAGGTCAAGTCCATTTCCAAAGTTGCTAAGGGCACCCTTCGAAATAGGGAGTTTTTAGTTTCCCACGACCACTAGTGCTATTACGGACATGGGTTTACAACACAAGTGGGGCCCGTACCTTCGGTCTCTCCTCCAATATCAACATGTTATGTCATCCGAACGCTTATTATGCTAACACTCTTCCAAATAATCCGTCGCTCACCTTTGTGATGGAACGTCTCTAACACCTGGAGGTTTTGGGCCATTCTTTCCACCAACTTCCACTTTTAGTTGGACCATGTGGCTATGGCCACATCATCTCAACACTTTGCTTCATGCTTTCCCTTATAACTCTGAAATAAGGCCTTTGGGACGCATCACTCTGTCACTAACACCCTACTCCCTTCCTTGTGTGTTCTTTCTAATGCTTTGCATTCAATACATCAAGTGAACTTGCCATGTGGGTCCTATCCACACCAATCCCATCATTGTTGAGGTGACGTGCATGCCAACCTATCCTAGCCTCACATCATCCCACACTTTACTGCAAACTGCCCCTTAAAACTTATGATATTTTTGACTTCAGGGACAAGTTGTCACATGGGCTCCACTTTCATCCAATGGGGATTCCCTTTGCCTCCAAGCTACAGGCCTAGCTGGCCCAACACCATGTCATCCCTAGAATTTATTTTTGTGTCACAACAAAATTCTGGGGTTTGGGCCTCAAGGATGAGACATTTTGTGGGCTCCATCCTGACCAATGGGAGCACTCTCTTTCCTCCAAGCTATGCACCCAATTGGCCCAATGCAAAATCATCCCTGCCATTTCTTGTGAGTTGCAAATGAAAACTCTGAGGCTGTGGGCTTCGAGTCATGTTACTCCACCATTGCCCAATAATGACAAGGAAAAATCTCAACAGCTAATCCATGGCCACCATGACTAGGTATTCCATTAGATTTATTGCATTAGGTTATACATATAAGTTATAAGAGTAAGGCTTCACCTAACCTCACCACAACAGACTCTCTATAGAACGTTGCCCTTAGAGCATGGAATCATCCATGGTTGGCTGTAGTGGGTTTGCAAACACTTGGATCTACACTAGTATGCCATCATGTCCATAAATGATTTCTAAATAAAACATTGGTGTTGTCCTCTTGATCTTACTACAAATCCACTCCAATGATTGCCTGACCTTCAAGTATTCCCTGTATAGGGACAATGAACTCTAGTCATGTTGATGTTGATGATCTTTTGGCAGCCTTGTGCCAAGGACTTATATTTAATCCCCAAAAAGTATTCACCTCTCCTACCACATGCTAGGACTTCCTTTCTCCAAATGATGCCTATGACTAGTTCCATGGCACCACTCAGGGGTTCCAGGGGCGTTTGTCTACTAGTGGGGGTGCACTTCCATTAGCGCTAGTGCCCCATGGAAAGGGCACATGATTCTGAAAATGAAAGGCTATGGAAACCTTCATGTGAAGATCACAATTTATTATAGTGAAGAGAGGAAGTCATCCTCGAAATCAACACAATGATACATAATTGTAATATGGCTTGTGGCCAACATATGCGTATCGAACTTGTTGAAATAGGGTTGTCTCCAATGTAACTATTACACATTAATAGAAAGATTTCTTATATTAAATATTGTTACGGTTTATTTTTATCATTATAGATATTTTCACTTCCTTTGAGACTTGTAGTATATGTTATTCATTTATCATATCATAACACATTCACACATTTCATAACCACATCATTTCAACCTAGAAATGCAACATGTCCTTTAATTTCATCAACACCATTTCAATCCAGAAATGCAAACACATGTTTAGTGGCATTGTAAATACATAAGAACACTTATCTTGTAATGTTTCAGGAAAATGAGTCTATGACATGGACTCTCCACCCAACGTAGACAAATTCATCCAAATTCACTTACAGTTGTCACCCATGAGCTAGATTGCAGAGACTAAGGGGTTTTCTCGAACAATTGAAACACCAACTATCAACTGAAAGAGGGACTCTAGAGGAACCCTTCCTCCACCCACCATCCACTCAACAGTTAACTAATCTATAAGGAATCGAGAGGCCAACTATCTCCACCCTTCAGCTACTCAATGGAATCCAATCAAATGCATAGGTATTCCATAAGCTCCTTCTCTACACAAGCACAACCATGGAATCCAAATAATCAAGTCTCCACCCTAAACACACACACATGGAATCTAGACGCCAATTTCCTCCACCCAAGAGTGTCAACACAATGGTTCCACCCACTCTAGGGAATCCATAACCCACTACATGATCATAACAAGAGAATCTTCAAAGGTCCTTCCTCTATGAATCCAAGGACACAATACCCCACCCACATGATCAAGGGAATCTAGAGAAAACCATCTCCACCCTCTAGATTTACAAGGAATTGAGAGGCATTCTTCCTCATTAAAGGGAGACCATGCTCATGCTAGTCATGCCAACTGAATTGTTATTGTTTTCTTCTCTTCTATTCATCAATTCTTGCTCTTCTCTTCTCTTCTGCATTGTTCTCTACTAATTATTTCTCCAATCAGTGAATCTACTTCCATGAGTCCATATTCAAATGAGTGTCATCTACCATGAGGATGAACCCCTCTTTTACTCATGTTTTCCTATGCCTCTTACACAATCTCATTTCTTACATTAATTTGTGTCCTTTTTTTCCTTGTAAGTCTTTCTTACACCACATGGGTCTGTGTACTTCTCTTGCAACCCAATTTAATTCGGGAGCCCATTTACTAAAATCACACCAACCAACCTTTAATGATTTTAAAAAAAATCCAGCTTCCCTTCATAAGGAAACCTCATAGATCCCAGGCAAGCCACCTCCTTAGCTATAGAATCAATGTCCCTTTTGACTGAACCCTTTTATATATTCTGTAAAATATTTACACTTCATTTTCATGAGGAAAGCCAAAATGGGGTTGTCATTAAGGTTTTGAAATTTAGGCCAAATTTTATTGAATTTGTATATTATAGTATCTTTATGAAAATATGAGAACATGATGTTAACCTGTGAGTTCTCGATCTCTATCTGGGGAATTTTTCCATCTTTTCCACTATGTAGGTCATTGGAACAACCTCTTCAAGGTTTGTTGCCTTGGTGTGTCCTACTCCTCCACTAAAAACTTATTTATAAGAGAGTGATGAGGTAGATATTGCTCCTCCACATAGTCCTAAGACCAAGAAAAGTGTGAAGCCTCTACTTATCTTGTATTCTTTGAGAATCATCTCATGTTGTAGAAAATTCCCTTCTAAGATGAGCTTTTACTCATTTTTGAACACCCTCCTGCTATTGAATCCTGTTTTTTATGATTTCTACCGAGTCCTCATTCATGACCCAAATCAATATGGATATACCTAATAGGGTTTTGATGCATATCTGTAAGGTCCTATTTTCTATGTGTATGATGGGGATTGGATCACCTCTGAGCTACAATAGTATCTCTCAAAACCGGTTGAGATTTCCTCCGATCCAAGGTCTGCAAGTAGGGGATTGACACCTCCTTCATGCCTGAGTCTCCCTTAGCCTAATATGCCATCCCTTTCTCTAAGACGGCATGATGAGGAGATAGTTCTAGATCTAAAAATAGGAAGAAAGAAAAATTCAAAGAAAGGTAAAAGCATGGGTTTACCAATAAACATCAACATATTTTCCATAAAACCATGTCAGCCAAACAGAAGAACACCTCACATTTTGCATGCTCTACTTGAGATATCAAATCACCCAAGATCCAGATCTCTCAACTATCAGAATTAACCAATATCTTTTACTTCTGTGTTGTTAGCAGAATTGCATGTGAAAGAGTTTGAAAAAACCACATGTTCATACTGTAAAGAAGAGGAAACATAATGACAACCATCAAATCAAAGAACACACAATACTTGATAACGGAGTTCACCTAGTGTGGGTTATGTCTTCGAGCCCGATGTCAAGAGCGACGAGGCCACTTCATTAAATATTGCAAGATTATGATGATGTACATGGTATATTCTTTATCATTATAAGGATAAACTCCCTAAACAAGAGTAGCATGTATCTCCATGAGACATTCTCCTACAGGAACTCTCACACATATGGGCCCCCCTTTAGCATGACAAGATATCTAATTCTCACATGAAGTGGCATAAGAGTATCCTCTTATTGAATGCTAAACAAGGATCTCAATGTCAAAAACATCATCTCAACAAATCAAAAGAAAGGCATTACATCACTGCATCATATACCTCCACTTCCAAGGATGGCCCGAAAATGCACCTCTTCTCAGCAAATGCACTGCATTGTTGAGTTCGTGGCATGAAATTGTGTCAAATGACTATAAAATTGACCCCTTTTTGACACTTTCAAAATCTAGACCCTTAGGAATCTTGAAGATTCCCCAAATATTCATTCTCGCTGGTTTACTAGAGTTTTGTTGTTAAGTAGACAGTTCTAATTTCCCCACTACAGTCCTTGCAAAAAACTAAGTAATTTGAGTATAAAGTTGGCTTGGTTATGGAACTTTAAAAAAACGGCCCTTAGGGAATCTTTTAGATTTATCATGATTCCACAAAGATTCTTCAGTGCTGACTACTTGAAATTTTGTTGCTCATATGAGGAAACTGATCACACTATCACGTTCCTATTATGCTATTCAACAACCCCCCATTTGCTCATAGTAGTAGCCAATATTATATTAATAAATGGGGACCCTTTAAAAAAATATTTCCAAAAATAAGTTTAGCATTTAAGCATTTTCTTTATTACTTTTGGAATAAAACAAGATATCAATCAAATGCCTTTTCAAAAGAACTAGTAAATGCTTGCCTTTCCCACATATCATATGATTAAGCATGATTGAAAGCCTTGCTAACCCACCAAATCTAGCGAAAAGCAATCAAAGAAGGACTTTGTGCTAAAATGCTTTGAAACTACTAAGTTTCTTATATAATCTAGGTCCTTAGGCATTTTTCATCAAAACTAAGTCTTGCATCACATATCATTATTTGTAGAAGGAACTCCTTAATAAGTTACCTAAAAAACAAGTGAAATGTGAAATTGTGATCACATCATTTCCCTTACAGCATCGTATCTCGAGCATTTAAAAGAACACTGAAAACTTACCGCCCATCGAAATTGCAAAATGCGATCAAAACCAAGACCCACTCCCGACATACATTACAAACAAATGTTTCGGTCCACCACTAACTAAAAAGGTCTCTACATGGAAAACATAACAAATGATCTTTGTCTTAGAAATAGTAAACGAGCGTCTTGCATCTCGCATCTTGCAGAAAGATAAGAGACAATAAGAAAAGAAGAAAGGCAGAATGCGATAATGCGATTTGCGATATTGCTTCACAAATAAAAAAATTGGCATTATCGCAGTACAAAGGCTCGCCACCCTAGAAGCTCTTTTCCTGACTTACAATCCAGACATTTATGAGCATTAAAGCTAAGAGATAATGAATATTAGTGGCCATTTACGGAAGGTTAATAGCATTTATGTGTGAAAAGCCATTTAGCGTGATATGATATCTTCTTATGTGCATTAAAATAAAACTCCTTTTATCAACTTTACAAGTTATCTGTATCATTCCATTTCATGTTCATTATTATCTTTATATATCCAATAGTTTTTTCTTTTCTTCACTTTTAGGAACAATCCACGGAATAAATATTTGGGAGCAATGGTGAAGAAAGGCAAGGCAGTCACGTCTGAAAAATCAGAAATGACTCCCCTATTTTTGGATACGACATGCAACAGAGATGGAGGAACCTCTATGTGGGAAACCATGTATAATATCTTAGAAGAAGAGGAACCAAGACTTCTGTAAATAAAGGTCATAGGTGACGGTCATGATTCCTCAGATGCTTCCATTTTTGAGATGGCATGCTCATTTTTGCATTGCACAGCTACACGCCCAAAGATAATCCCTTATACAGATATGGTTAAATGGGTTATTGATGAGGCCGATATCTCAGATAAAGAATTCAGGACCAAAAGCCAAGAGGTTATGGGATCTTTTTGGCCAGACAACCTACAGCTTATGTACCACCTAGCAGAGCCACAAATAATCTACAACAAGAAGTTCCTTGAGAAGTTTTCCAAAGAGAACCAGGACCCAACAGACTACACCCGAACCTGGTCAAATAATGAGGGAAAAATAAAAAAGGACAAAAACGGTATGTACTCTACTGTGTTTATTTCTGCCCCTCATAGTTTTGTAGTGGCCATGCTATGTAGGATGTTTGGCAAGCCCGATAGTACTAAATTTTTCCAAGAATGGTTGCCATTAATAGATGCAGTCGTAAATGCAACTATAATGAATTGGGCCCAAATTTTGTGTGATAATTTAGCAAAGGCAATAAATGATTACAGGAGGAAAGGTAGTGTCTCAATGAGGGTTTACACTCCATTTTTTATGAGTTCCTATGTAATGGATGCAAATTGTTTTGGTTCGAAATTTCCTGTCATGGGATGGAAGTGGACCATCCAAGATCCAATTCCCATTCATATATTCCATAAATACATGTGTGAATCTAAGTTTCAACCACATTTTTACAAAACAATTCATGGATTCATGCTCCCTATCCACAAGCAGATTTACAACCAAGATGCCCCAGGTTTTCCAAGGAAGCCAAGGTAGATATCCGCTTAGTGTCTAGATGGTTTGGGGAGGAAACATTCATGTATATCAGGGTATTTGGCAGCATTACCCCACCACATTTCCTCCCATACTATGTTTTAGATAAATTCGTGTCTAGAGAGATAGCCTATCAAACAGCTAGTGAGGGTGGGCTGAGCAAAGCATTGAATGAAGAAAAAAAGGCCATTTGGCCTACATTCCCTTTGTAGTGTGGAGAATTTGCACTACACGATGTGGGGCAGGCATTTAAAGAACCAGAGATCATGTTGTCTCTATAATTACCTAAATTGCTAGGTAGGCAGTATGACCCATTTAGCACTGCCAAAGAGTTCACTACAATGGTAAAAGTGAGGAAGATCCATTTGATGACATCTTCCTATAGAAGGAGACATTCATAGAAGTGAAGCACATGTCATCACTACCTTTTGATCAAGAATAGCTTGAGGCCTTTCATCAACATAGAGAAAGGAGATTTTTAAATGTCCCATTGGACCAATTGTGGATTGAACCAATAAGGGAGCTGATTTGCAGCGTAAGCCTAGAAGGTAGTTCCAGAGGAAATTCTAGAGATGACTCCCAAGCAAAATCCCAAGAGAAATCTACCAAGGAATTAGAGCACTCAGAAAAACAATCACCATATGGGAGAAGCAAAAGTAAGGAGTCAGAAAGAGATACAACCCAGTCTACAGAAAAGACAACTAAGCAAACTTTAGCTAAAAAATAGGCTGAAATTTATTCCACCTCCACCCAGCAAATAAAACCCCAGGTGACTGATTTAAATGAAGAATGGGAGGCTGCACTCTAATAACAAGCTCCATGTTGAGAAGCAAACGCCAGAGCTACGGAATCCACAACACAGAACAACTCACGAAATTATAGTAGAGAAAATTGTAAATACTCAAGAGTTAGAGCACATTCCCGTCACTCCTACCTCTGAAATTGTTTTTAGGATTGAGGAGATTCCTCCTTTAGATATATTCTACAGTCGTGCCCATAAACGCATTGTTAAAATATAAAGGAAGAAAAGTAAGTTGGATGCTACAACTGCTACTACTCCCAATAATGAACTGGTGGATATTGTTTGGAAAGTCTCACCCATCGACCCATCCGCCAACCTTACTAGACTGTCATAGTTTGTAGGGGCCTATGCTACAATGAATATCGATAAAGAAAAAAAGGTGCAAATGTTGCTAAAGGAAAGGGAAAATAAAATCTTGATGTTATAACAACAACTACAGGAAGAAAAATCTGGCGAGTAAGCAAAATCGCAGTTAGCTAAGCTCCAACAAGAATTCGAGTAGATGAAAATAAAACATCAAGCCATCTTAGCAGATAAGGAAGTGTAGATTCAAGGAATAACTGATTTGCATAAAAGTGATCCAAAAATTGATCAGTTTATTACAAAAATGCTTAGATTTAACTCCCATCTGATGCACCAAAAGGAACTATTATGCCAGAATATCTCACAATGGAATTCCTATTGCAGGACAAGTGAAAAATTGACAAGTGAAGTCATTGATATGAGACTCGAATATGATGAAATATTCAAGAGATTTTTCGACTTCATTACCTGGTTGAATTCAGAAGATGGGAGAAAGGCCAACTTGCCTAAACTGGAGTAATCACACAAGGAAATATTATTTGCAGACTGGGATGCTATGCTTAGACAGATAGAAAAGGAAACAACACATGCATTAGCAACAACAAACAGTGTTATCATGAACATCAATGAAAATTTACATAACGCCAACCTGGTAGTAGAGTCCATTCTAGGTTTTCTTCCAATTGTCAAACAACTCGAACAACAGTGGTGGCATGCAACAAAGGAAAAAGGAGAAGAAATTAATCAAAAGACCAGATTTAACAAGCAAGCATAGTGGAGACATTTAGTGAAGCCTCATAGCCAGTGTATGACCCTCTAATGCCTAACCACTTCTACAGAGAAAATGGTGCCAGGACTGACCGATGTCGTGTTCATTGGGCATTTGAAATATGAAATCAGCCGACCATCACAGCTTAAGCTCATGATGGACATCTCGGATCTTAAGGATCAAACACAAAGTAGTTAGTCACCATGTGTTTCTATGAAAACTAGTATTCCTAAAGAATGTTAGGCCTCTAGGTTTCGCAGCTACCCTAGAAACAACAGTTTAAAGCAATTCAATGATTTCTTCTATGTGTAACAGATAAAGGAAAGATAATAAAACCAACCTGGAACTTCTACTTAATCCCTTCCTTAATCTCTCTTTCCTTTGGTAGATCCTACAACTCCTTCCCGTACTTAACACGCTTGGAGAGTACCTGCACAAGTATAGCAACAAAGAACCGTCAAAGCATTGTGATCTATTACAACATAAACATTACAGAATCAGATATATAATGAACAAATGATAGCATTCACAAATGATAACATTCACAATTGCACAATCATATGAGAGAAAACGTGAAGCGCTTTATTAATAGAAAGGAGAATTACAACCCAATTGTCTGACCTAGCATCATCCTCCCAGCTTCAATCCTTCTTCACCTCATGAAATAGCAAGATCACACCAACAAGAATACAATGCTCTCTCCTCAATTACAAACTATCAACACTTCCTTACAATTCACAATATTCCAACCTTTTGATCTCTTGGATTGGAGACACATTTATAGATGTTCACAAGGGTCTTGAGTCATCCATGGGGTTTGATTAGTGTCATTCCACTTGTTAGAATTGGTTCCACAAGAGAAGGGATTGGATATTTCCTAGATCCCTTATTCACATTTGGGCAAATTCAGAGAGGCAAGTGGCACAGGAGAAGTTTCTAGAAGATTCCATGAGCAACCAACTAACAAACTGTCCTGGAAATTTGTCCATCCTCGCCCATCACACTATATAGAAGACCTAAATAGTATGCATTGCACCTTGGTAGTGTACCACTCAGTATGCATCACACTTTGTGAGTGGAGCAGTTAGTATGGTTCAATTTAAGCAATTTCTTGATGGTTTCTCAGATGGAACTTTTGGGGAATGATGTATTCAAATGAATATGTTCCTTTAGGGTATGAAACAACTCTTTTAGGGATTGATGAGCCCTAATACATCAAAATATAAGTTTGGGGTTGGTGTGCCCAAATATGTCTATAACGGTTTCCCCTTAAAGCATGAGGTCGTAAATATTCATGTCGGGTGAAATGCTTTATCACGAGGATCCAAAGTTTCAAACTAGAAGGTGACCTGCATAAGTTACAATACAATACATAATCATAATATGATTTTCAGGATCCAGCTGAGGGAGGCATTCCCATGCTCAGCTTTATAAATTTCATTTCATGTACATACATAAAATAGTCATGTGCAGATACAAACTCGTGATTCTACAGATATAGAGTCGCAATCCATGATTGGGATGACCATCTGTGTAGAGCCTTTGTATGTTTGATTTTTTCTATCCCTGAATATATTGCAGCCCAGATGGATGAAACTAGATCCAATATCTTCAAACTCGTTGAATCTTCACCCGATGTACAAGTCAAACCATGTGAAGAGATGTTCTGAAGTCGAACATGGAAAGACATCGCCTGATTACCAGCCAATGATGTGAGTTGTTAACAGACATGAGAGGCATCACCAATCATGATAATGATCCTCAAGGTACTATAGTACAATTCACATGGCATGAATACATGATCCGATGTCGAACACCACACAAAATCTTTTGGTCAAAGGCCATTGATGTCAACCTATCGTTGGGAGTGAGAAACCTACCATTGATGTATGTAAGCTTCAAATCACAGTAAGGGTTGTCGCTAAGTCAAATTCTTGGATAATTAGCTGATGTCGACAAGAAGCGACTCATCATAGGAGGGCCTTGATGTATCCTACATCTACAACACGAAATGAAGCAAATGATTTCTGGAGGTGAAAATGAACTAATGACACAAGGTTCAGGAATGGTGGTCATGAAAAAATGAAGGTATGGGGTATTGTAGTGTATGAGACATTAACTGGATGGTGATTTCTCAATTGAATGACTTCTCTTGAACATGTCATGACACTGAGATGAATTGGTAGCGTTAACCCCAAAATATGGATGGTATGAAAGACAAATGGTGTGATGACCGTTGAACGGAATAACCCAACCAACTCAATAATGGAGACGAAGTGAAAGTGTCATGTTCAAGAGCGACTTGCTACCATAAATTCCTCAACTTTTTTCCCTTTTTCCCCAGTCATTTCTGATTAGTACCTCTTATTTTTTTCAAGCTTGAAGAGGATAACATATGCTTGTTCTATAATTCTCCCTTCAGGAAAACCCGTCGGTATTTGATTTTTTAACGAGTCTAGCAATAGTGAAACTCGGTCTCGTCTAGATAGACAAGTTTGTCGCTATGATTTTAACGAGTTTAACGACAAGGATGAATCAGTCCTTTTCATGTTTAGAGAGTTTGAAAAAGGACAAAAAGAAAACTCTATAAGTTTTTTTCTGTAAAGTAATCCCTCAGCTTTGAAAAAGGATAAACTAATACAAGAGGGATGATGTTTCAAATACTTTAACGAGCCAGAGAAGAAAAGCACTCGACTATATTTTCATGTTTAAAGAGTTTGAAAAGAGTTTAAAGAGGATTCTATTTTGAGGAACGAGTGGTGTCTAGGGTAGCAACTGGTTCCAGTGATGTTGGAACTTCTCCAAACATGTTGATTTATGTGAAGAGGCTGGCTAGTAAGACCACTCATTGCAGTTGTTCCTCAAAACAGGTAAAACAACCAAGTGAAACCGTATGATCAGCCAAAGAGATGGTTGTGATGAGATGAAAACAACCAAGGCTCAAAAGGCTGAAAAAATGGCAATCACAATGGTTAAAAACTGAAAATGGGTTCATTTTTAAGCAAGCTTGAACAATGCGGAACTATGCTTGGATTCAGTTTCATGTTTACACAAGCTTGAAACAAAAAATTATGCTTGATTTGGTTTGCATTCCCTCATCTTGATGAAAGGGAGAGCCTCCTGTAACCAGATGGAAGTCACTGCAGTGAAGTAGGATAGTTATCCAACACCTATTTGGCTTCATGCAGATAGACAAAGGTGAATTGGGTGATTCCCTTCACATAGCCTACAGAGGAAACTAACTTTACCATTAGGTGCATGCCCCCCAAACTTCATTACATTCACCTACGTAGACTACTCATGGCTATCAGGTGGATGGAATGAAGGTTTTTTATGAGATCAAGTGAAAGACTCGACTGGGATTTTACGAGATCTACTTAAAGACTCAACTTGGAGCTTGCTCCAAGGGACCTTGTTTCTTTTTTTAATGAGCTTGACACAAGACAAGGAACTCTGCTCATTGGCCTATTTCATTTTTAAATGAGGTTGACATAGTAAAAGAACTATCCTCGAACTCCTTGAGTTCATTTTTTAATGAGTTTGACACAAGACAAGGAACTATCCTCATATATCCTTGTTTCTTTTTTTAAAGAGGTTAACACAAGACAAATGAACTATTCTCAGAGGTCCGTTTCATTTTTTAAGTGAGGTTGACACAGTATAAGAACTATCCTCAAAAATTTTTCATTTTTTAACGAGGTTGACACAGTAAAAGAACTATCCTTATATACCCTTGTTCCATTTTTTAATGAGGTTGACCCAAGACAACAAACCATCCTTAGACCCCTTGATTACAACTCATAAGTGGTCACGAAAGAGATATTTGGTTACAATGCACCCAGTACATGATGTACAACATCACTGAATTGATCATTAGTTGATGTAGGTATGGAACACGTTGTCACATAATTAACCCGTGGCCGCGATGATACCATTGGTATAAATGGACCTTTTAGTGACGATGGTTGACTAGGAGCTATATTTGGACCGGGAAATGAAAGCTGGTAAACGGTGACAATGTTTCCTTCATGTGGGAAACAAATAGCTCGAAAGAGTGTTGAATCAATAGCTCCCATGTCATTAGCATAGTTGCGACCTAGAAGTAAATTGTAATCTAAAGGGCCTAGGATTATCATCACATTCAGATAAACAATTTTTCCTCCCAAAGTCATAGGTAACTAAGGAAGGATCCCTAATGGTCGAATGGTTCCTTTGTTAAAACCCAAAAAATTCTGTCTAGCAGGCACAAGTGGTGGCAAACCAAGTGCTTTCCAGGTGGTTGAGGAAAGGATACTAACTGATGCACCTTCATCTATAATAGTGCTAGATACAATCATTTTACAAACTTGTACTATGATCTAGAGAGGCACATAATAAGGAAGGTGGAATCCTACCAAGCGATTCCAATCAAAGGATGTGACTGGACTACTTGGAGGGGATACCATAGACACGGGAGAATTAACCCCTTGAGTTATGAGAACTGGAGGATTTTCCTCATGTCTTGATGGAACAGGTGGATTTCCCCCAAGATAATTTGAACCCGAGGAAACAAAAAGAACTTGAGTGGTATGATTTTCACTCTCTTTGAGAAAGGTATGATTAGCTGAAGGTGAAATCGGGTCAACTGTTACTTTGACCTATTGATTTTGGTCAGGTGTAGAGTCATAGGATTCACTTAGAGAGAGAGAGTGGTTTAAACCGACGGTTGATTTTGGTGAGTCAGTTCATCAACTAGTGAAGGATCTTGGGAGAGTTTCCTATAACCAGATGGAAGTCGCTACAGTGAAGCAGGACAGTTATCCAACACTCTTTTGGCTTCATCCAAATAGGGACAAAGGTGAAAGGGGTGACTCCCTTCACATAACCTACATGGAAACTTAACCTTTCCCTTCTGTCCATGAACTTTAATATCACTAGTTAATGGTGTGTTTCCAACATGATCTCCAGAGGTTGATGACATAGGATGGTGTGAACGGGAAGACCATTCTTCTAAGATTCAAGGAATGTAAGCACAATTTCAATGAAGATGGTCTCTTGCACAAATTATGCATGGATATTTGACTTTTTGAGGCTTAACATATGGATTTTCATCAGATATTGCATTCAAAGTAATGGTTGCTTGGTTGCCCCCTTGCTGAATTGGCTTCTTCTTCTTCTTCCCTTTCTTATTCTTCTTAGCCACCTGGTTACTAGTATCAATACTTTCACCAAGCGAAGAGGAAGAAGGCGAGGGAGAAACAAATGAGGAAGAAGGAAAAGGGTCAACATTAGGATCAACTAGAGGTTGATTTTGTCCAGTTGGAGGTGTAGTCGATTGCAGAGAAATCATGACATTTTGAACCAAGGAGGTTGAAAACAACCATACTGGAAAGCCAATGGTAAATCTCAGAAGGGAAAATGTAACCATATAAGGAGCACCAATATTTCCGAAAGAAGGAAAAGGACTAGGATTCCCGTGAAGAGAAATTCCTTGATCGGTGGATTCTAGATTTTTCACCATATGTTTCAACCTAAGATTGACTAAAGAATAGGGATGTTGTTCGTGGTCAATTAATTTTAACAACACTTAGACACAACTTTTCTTTTTCAGTTTTAAAGAGTCGAGAAAAAACTAAAGATGACTCTAGTCGCCTTCAATTTTTAATGAGCCTGAAAGGACAAGTGCTCAAATGGACCTTTTCTTTTAGAGAGCCAAAAAGGAATGAAAGTGACTACTATGGAAAATCTAGACAAAGGGATTACCAAACCAATCACAAAAATGCAATATACACCTTGGTGATAAATTAAAGAGAAATTACCAAGGACTTATGTATGGTAGTCAATCTTCCCAAATGTTGTGTTCAGTGCATTGCGATCAATAAGGCAGCAGACTCAATTTCCTATGGATAAAGGATTGAAGCCTATTGTGATCTCCCAATATCTACACGACGGTATAGGGAGCACAATTCTGTGCTAGCACTTGTCGTATCAAGGAGGAGGAATTGCCGAACCTTCAATGGAAATGATAGCCACTAGTTTTAACGACACCGGAACACGTCACTAGCCTAGACCTCTAGATATGTTGCATTAACTTCCAAAGCATTGTTAGGTTCATTGAGATTCATTTTAAAGTTAATCTTGTTTAGAGTTTGCCTTTCAATGGTTCATCGCATAATGATGATCTAAAATTCCTAAGATGCAATCTACAATGATAAACAATATTTTTTTATTTGAGCAATCATAGCTACTAGGGAAAGAAGATAATATTGCTTTTAAGTAAAGAGCACACACTAGTGCATTTCCCTAAATCATCATTTCGCACACAAATCAAAAAATGCTAAATGAAAATGCATGTATTTTTTTTCGCTCTCCTTAATGTGAAAGATGCCAAAAGGAAAACTAAATGTACCAAAGATATAAAATATTTCACTCAAAATGACATTTTTGACAATTTATTCTTCAAAAGCGAAAGGAAGACTCAAAAAACAACACTTTAATTTTTGAACAAAAAAGCTTTCGACACTTTGAATGTAAACAAATCAAATCAAATGCATCAAGAAAAGTTCAATCTATCAAGGGAAGGAGGAATTTACAACACTTCTCTTCTCGACAAAAAATGACAATTACGACACTTTTTGTACCGAAGTGACAAATTGACTAAAACAACTTTTCGACAAAGGATTCTAAATGAGGAAGAAATGTACAAAAACATTCACTAATCCTAATGTAATTAAGGCTGATCTATGTGATGCAAGTAAGCTTCAGTAAAGAGGCACTTTTCATTTGTAGCAAAATAACCAATCAAAACTGAAAACAAGTCAAAAACCCTAATGTAATTGAGGTTGATCTAAGTGATGCAAGTAAGCTTCAGTAAAGAGGCATTGTTCATTTGCAGCAAAACAACAAAAAAAAATTGAAAACACATCAAAAACCCTCAATTTCTAGATGGAAAAGGGTTCAGTCAATCATTTCACCTATAGTTCATAGAAATTGAGATGCACTGCACTTACTGCACTTGGGAGGTTCTATGCATACTGAGTCATAGTGGAAGATAGTGCGGTCGTCAAGGGAGCACAACTGAAATGGGTTTTGGCTCAAATGCGGAGTTGTTTCCAATGAATTAATCTGGGTTTTGATGAACAATGATAATAAAAGTATGATGGAATGTCTTGAGAGGTTACTAAGCTACCAAAAGGGCATCTAGATGTGCTTGCAATTCAAATGTTTAATTCATAAACTAAACCAAAGATGGACTGAAGCAGCGTTCATATACTATGCAATTAGAGAGCAAGAGTAGTTTTAAGGCTACCTAGCTGGCTTTAGACTCTGTCTATAGTTTATCAAATTGAATATGGAACAAACAATAACAAAAAACAAACATCTTTTCACTCCCCGGTGGGGTCGCCAATTTGTTTATGGGAAAATTGGTATTCCTAAAGAATGCTAGCCCTCTAGGTTTGGCAGCTACCCTAGAAACAACAATTTACAACAATTCAATGATGATTTCTATGTGTAATAGATAAGAGAAGATAATAGAACCAACTTGGAACTTCCGCTTAATCCCTTGCTTAATTTCTCTCTCGTTTGGCAGATCCTGCAACTCCTCCCCATACTTAACACGCTTGGAGAGTACTTGCACAAGTACAGCAACAAAGAACCGTCAATTCATCATGATCTATTGCAACATAAACATTACATAATCAGATATATAATGAACAAATGATAGCATTCATAAATGATAACTTTCACAACTGCACAATCATATGGGAGAAAACTTGAAGAGCTTTATTAATAGAAAGGAAAATTACAACCTAGTTGTCTGATCCAGCATCATCCTCCCAGCTTCAATCCTTCTTCAGCTCATGAAATAGCAAGATCACACTGACAAGAATACAATGCTCTCTCCTCAATTACAAACTATCAACACTTCCTCGCAATTGAGGATATTCCAGCCTTCTGATCTCTTAGATTGGAGATCCATTTATAGATGTTTGCAAGGGTGTGAGTCATCCATGGGGTTTGATTAGTGTCATTCCACTTGTTACAATTGGTTCCACAAGAGAAGGGATTGTAGATTTCCTAGATCCCCTATTCATCTTTGGGTGAATTCAGAGAGGCAAGTGGCACAGGAGAAGTTTCTAGAAGATTTCATGAGCAACCAACTAACAAACTATCCTAGACATTTGTCCATCCTTGCCCATCACACCCTATAGAAGGCCTAAATAGTACGCATCGCACCCTGGCAGTGTACCACTCAGTATGCATCGCACTTTTCTAGTGGAGCAGTCAATATGGTTCATTTTAGTCAACTTTTGAATGGCTTCTCAGATGGAACTTTTGGGGAATGATGTATTCAGATGACTATGTTGCTTTAGGGTATGAAACAACTCTTTTAGGGGTTGATGAGCCCTAATACATTGACATATAAGTTTGGGGTTGATGTGCCCAAATATGTCTATAACACCATGTTCATTTGTATTCTTGTTTTATTTTGCATAATTTGAGGAAGGTCATTTAAACCTCCTGAACTATTTTTGTAATAACCTACTTTCAGTTTTGTAGTTTATTATTTAAACCCCTCTAACACATTTAGAAAGGGGTCCAAAATTTTTATCAGAAACAATCTTCAAAACATGCACTTCTGAAGATTTGAGTAAGTTCTGGTGAAATGAATAAAACAAGATTTATTTTTATCTTATCTTGCATCTTCTACTGAAATTTCACTTTTGTACTTATAGATGGTGTTGGATTGATTGGAAGAAGATCAATATTGCTGAATCACATGCGCAGGACTTCTTAACAATGGTACTTTTATCTTGTAATTTTGGTTTACTTAGGTATTAAGCAATAACTTCTCTTCAAGTTGTTTATGTATGAAAGTTTGAATCTTGGTTATCATTTTTTGCACTTTTGTATGTTGATGGCTTAAATTTTATGCTGAATATATGAATAATTTCTTATGCAATATATACTTCACAATCATTTCGGCTAACTATATATCCAAAAGGATTATTCTTAGAAATTTTCATTTGTTATTGCAATTGAACAATCTTTATTACCAATTGCTTTCAGACATTATTGTAGATCGCATACTTCAAATTTATTCTTGGGTATAGTGATAGTTAGATAGTGTCTACATTAGGATATATACATGTGATTATTAGTTTAGATTAGATTAATTTTAGCTTAAACATTACTCCAGATATCACAGATCACCCCATCAACACTATCATAAATTATATTGGAAAATTGGTCCCATTATCCCCAATCGGAGCCACCACACCAAATGGAAAAGGAACTGCCAACCAAGGGCCAGACTTGGTGGTTTTCCCCAATGTTGTAAGCAATGATTTTCAAGGCTTCAATAGTTCCCTGCAGAAAAATGAGAGGAATGAGTATAAAGTATGTAGCTTCTGCCATTGTGAATATTTTCCCTCCAGAGAATCTCCTATATTGCTCCTCTGCATCAAGGAATATTCTCCTCAAAATCCATGCCAAACATGTTTCCACTACCTTGACAACCGTGTGTGCTCCTCCTATCTCCCTTGGGAAAATGTCAAGGCGGGATTACTATAACATGTTGTGGGCCGAAATTTTAATAAAGCTCGTTGGGTCATTTTGGTTGGGGACATCTAAGTTAGGGCAGTGGTTGAGGGGCAGGTCAAGTTCAAAACCTACCGCTCTAATTTTCAACACTTGACGTTTTGACTTATGGCGATGGCGTTGGTTTAATTAGGAGGTGGTTATGATATGGGGCCTTCGAATGGGGCGGGTCAGCCCACGTGCCCATTGGGTCAACTCTCATCGACTGCCCCATATATATTATATATATAAATATTAGGGTGGGTTGTGGGTGTGTCTCAAGTAGAGCTGTGAGCCCGACTATTTAAATATATATCCATGATCGTTCGTGGGGGTCGCAGGGGTCGTCGCCGCCTCCCTTATAGATATAGATATATATATATATATATATATATATATATAGTAGATATATATATTGTCTGTGTGTGTGTTGTGTATTAAACAACGTAGAAATTTGTTTTTGCCAAATATTTAGGGGTCACTGCCAAAATTAAAGAGGTGAAAATTTTTCCAAATCTGACCTCCAGAATCCATCGCCAATAGGTGCGAAATTTTGGCCTCGTTAGTGGCTACCAAATTTAGCAGCTTCCACCAAATTTAGTCAAACCCTCAAATTTAGTGGACCTCCAAATTTAGTTACCGCTCCTACCAAATTTCGCTAATGGACCTAGTTTGACAAAAACTTGTATAGGCCATAACTTTCACATACATGAATTGAGGTGTTGTTTGCACCATTGGAAACCTTGCGATAAGATCTTCGATCTGCATCTAGTTTCACTTCATTAAAAAAGTTTTATTTTTGAGATTTTCCTTAGCCCTCTTGGATCTTTGAGTGCCTTTGAAGCCACCTAGATAATTCCTCCCCACTGAGGAGATTTTGGTCCTACAAAAGAATGAACATAATTTGCAACTGTTGTTTTACATCTTTTCCACAAAAAATGTCCTAATAGGTCACACTTCCTGCTCCTTCGCCCTTGTTCTTCCAATCCATAAGTGATGAAATGACACCTGCATCCTCTGCAAACCTATAGTACAATATTTTCAAGCAACATGCTTGATTAAATGACCAATCATGACCCAAGAATACCCATACTTTCCAATATTTTATAGCACACTATTTGTGTTCAAGCTTAGATCACAATAGAAACCAATACAATATCTATCAATAAAAGGACAAAAGCATCATCATTTCTTTAATAAGTGATGGAAAACACATCAACACCTTTACAATTATATCACAACACATGAATTACAAAATGCATCCATGATAAGCTACTATATCTACTTAAACAATCTCTCACTCATCAAAGTGAATGCCTCATCTCCCTATGGTAGATTCACTTGTTGAAAATTTTCACTATTTGGTTCCCACACGGGCACTTTTCCTTAAGGCATTGCTCTGGATGGAGTTTCCAACATGTGGCTCTTTCATGTCCACCTCTGTTGCAATGATCGCAAAAATTTTTCTTCCTCCAGAACTGCTTAACCTTCTTCCTTCCTTGATGTGGAGAACGCCTCTCATGCCTCATCCTCTTTCTTGTTGCCATTCTCTTCCAACACTCAGCAACCACATGGTTATGAAAACAACAAAATTTACATGGTTTTCTATGCCATGATTGATGCTCATCATTAACAATATGCTTGTAATCAAAATTAACTTTAGAATACTGAGACTTTTTACACCTCTCTTGACCGTCTCTGGTGAAATCCTAGAGATTAGAGCTTGTCGTAGCTCTTCCTTTGCAATGCACATTGTCGTGGGAGGATTGTGATGTGTTCCCATCATCCTCTTTCCCTGATGGATTCGACAATGCCTTGGAAGCTTCTGCTACCTTTGAGCGCTCTCCTTCAGTGTATCCCATCTTGGCAAGGGGTCTGATCCAGGTGGATATTTCTTACCACCCACCTATTCCACTTGGACCCTCACCATTGTTTCTTTCAGTTTTTTAGTTTACTTAATTGTAGCACAATTTACTATTTTTGGCAGTTTTTTGGGTCCTAAACATCCATAGCCATTTTGAGGCCCTAAACAACGTTTTTTTCTCAAAATCCCATTAATCATTTAGTAGTAATCACATCAGTAGTTATATTCCTCATAGAGATCTTTCCAACGAGGTTTCATATGTGTCAAATGGAGATAATATGACCAAGTTACAACCCAAGGAAGTTGGTTGTCCAACTAGCCCCAATGGGGCCCATAAACTCTTGGTGTTACATCTCCTCGGGTTAGGGTTTCTCTTATTGTTAAATAATAAATAGGCCCTTGAGCCTCATTGTAACTCAGTTCTGAGGCATGTAGCCACCACATCTCTTCTTAGATATAAGCTACCATCGCCCAAGCTATCTTATTTCCATTCTGTTTGTAAGCATAGTTCATTGTTCTTCTATTAATGAAATAGTGTTTTTCTACTGCATCTCTGTGTTTATGAGTATATCTGTAAGTTGTTGCATTCCTGTTTAATTTCATATCAGTGGTATCAGAGTGGTCCGCTATTTCTATTTTTTCTTTGCATGTCCCCAATGAGGTCAAGGTATAAGGAGCTAGGGATCAATCTGGTTGAACCATTGCAGGATCAGCCTCGCAAAACCCAATGACCTCCCATGGCGGAAGAAAATAAAGATGAGGTGGCAAGAGATCCTTTCAAAATTTTGCTCAAAGAATCCCTTGAGCAACAGAGCGATACGATGATCGATAACTTTTCCCTGATCCTTCGATGGCTACCCACAAACGATGCATCTTTATCCAGCAACCACTCTGGACGCGCTACTCCTATTAAGGTACAAGTTAACTTTGATATTCCCATATTCGAAGGCCTCATATATGCAGACACCATAAATAAATGGTTAAATCTATTGGAAGGGTATTTTTCAGTTCATGACTTTTCCAATCGGGAAAAGATTACGTTTGCACTTCTCAAAACCACCACACACGTCAAGGACCGGTGGGAAACCTACTGTGAACAAAAGGATGAGAGTGAACCCTTGTTGTTTTCGGCTGCACACACTTGGAATTATTTCCGATATGACATCAAGGAACAATATTACCTTGTCGAGAACTATGAAGATAAATACATAAAGTGGACCATGATATGACAAGGAAGGGACCAATATGTGTCAGAGTTCACAAATACTTTCCATACCCTTTGCACAAAGCTGGGTATCAAGGATACTGAGCATAATTTGGTGTTGAAGTACCACAGCTATCTACATAAGTACATCTAGGATGAGATGGATTTCCCAGACATTTCCTCGGTTGGCACGACATATCGGTACGCTATAAAGATTGAGCAGAAGTTTAAACAGAAGAAGCAAGACTTTGGATCTGCGAATCCAAAGCAAGGAAAATGTGCCCCCAAACCATAAAACAAGGACCAAGTCAAGACAGGGCCATCGAGGACAACCCACCGAAGCTGCAAGTAAAGAACAACACCACAAAGATGAAGAATGATATAGGAAAATGGTGTGAGTTCCATAACAGCTCCATTCACAATACAAGTGAGTGTCGGGCCAAGCAGTCACTGGTGGCTGAGCTGAAGGCTTCCGAATCAGATGCAGGTTTCAACTCTGAATCAGAACCTGATAAGGGGATTGAAAAAGGGAAGGAAATAATTGATGTGGAGCCCAGTGCCATCATGGCCACCACAAAGATCCAGAAGATTGAGCCTAAAGATCCAGAGGAGGGGAACTTCTCTTCCACTCACAGATGTGGGTGAAGGGTTCTCCACTGCAGTTCATCATCAACAATAGGAGCCAAAAGAACCTCATTTCAGAAGAAGTCATGAAGTGCCTAGGCCTAAAGACTACTACATATCCACATGCATACCCCATCGGGTGAGTTCGCCAAGGACAAGATCTTTGCGTCAGCCAACAGTGTTGCCTTCCCTATAGCATCAAGACCTTCATGAATGCGGTATTATGTGACATTGCTTTTCTTGAGGTTTATGATGTATTGTTATGAAAACCATACTTGTGGAAGCAACATGTTGTATATGAGTCTAGACCTCGCTTTTTGATTATTAACTTGGCTAATAAGTTGCACAGGATACCATAGGTAGCCCCGCCTACCACCATATCTTTGATCTCTACAAAACAATGCAGTAATATCATTTCCCAAAGCAGGAAATTTGTTTTCCTTATGATTCATCCCCAAGGCAAGAAGAAGGTTGTCACCACGGCTTCCAGATAGGGCTCCTCTGCAAAGCAAAAATAGATGGACAAGGTCCTGGAGGATTAAAGGGACATTTTCACCTCACTCATAGGCATACCTCTGCATTGCCAGGTCAAGCACTGCATCGATCTGACCCTGAGTGCGCCACTGCTCAATGGACCAATCTATCGAAGCTCTGTTCTGGAGAGCAATGAAATCAATAGCAAGATTTTGGAACTACTGTAGAAAGGGCACATCAGGAAAAGCTCATCACCTTGTGGGAGACCGATTTTATTGGTACAGAAAAAGGATGGGACCTAGAGGCTCTGTATTCAATATCGAGAGCTAATCAAGATCACTATCCGGAATAGGTACCCAATCCTGATGATTGATGACCTTATAGATGAGCTCAAGGGGGTCAAATATTTCAGCAAGATTGTCTTGAAATCAGGTTATCACCAGGTGCCTATTAAACCCTCTAATGTGTGGAAGAATGCCTTCAAATCCAAGGAGGGCCTTTTCGAATGGTTGGACATGTTGGCCCTTAGTTTTGGTCTATTTTTGCTTAAGGAAACTTACTTAATCCTTATATTTTCCATCGATTTTCCTTCACATCCATATCATTTTTATGTATTTTGTGCATATTCAGGTATTTAATTTTATTTTTTCAATTTCTAGAAGTTTTCATGAAAATTGAATTTCAAGCACAATTTTGGACAGAATCAGAAATTCTCGTAATAGCTATGCGGATGACATATTTGCAGGACACTTGGGCTCGAGATGGATGCATGAATGGAAATCTTGGGAACTAGGACTGAACTAATTCCACTTGGTTCAGTCAAAACAAGCTTTATTAGGCTCGGTCACGACTGGTCAACCATGACTAGTCACCTAGGAAATCCCTAGGAAATAGGGCAGTTTTGAGAATTTATGGGATTGACCATAATTTTTGGGATGAATTGGATGATTTCGACCTAGATAGGTGGATATTATTAGATATGAGTGTTAGAGATAATATATATCAATTTGTTTCATATAACCTCTATTTAAAGCCAAGACTTTGATGGCTTATCTACGTAACTTTTGTACAATTTTATGCTGAGACACTTTGGAGTTTGAAACTAATTTGAAGAACCTATTATACCATTATTTTGTTGTTCAATAATGTGGATGAGTGAATAAAGTTTCAGCATTTTATAGAAGCCTCAAGTGTGCAAGGCAAAGGTGGAGGGCTCCCACTCTAAGCTAAGTACACTTCATTGTTAAACTAGCTTAATTTTCATGAACTAATTGCTTTAGATTTGTTTACATGTTTTGTTTCAGATTTGCTTATTTGAATTAATGTGTGATGATTTTTGAATGGATACTGGTTTAATTATAATGTACATATGAAGGGACACACAAGAATTTAAGTTAAATTCCCCTTCTATTTGATCTTGAACTAAAGCTGAATTTCTTTCTCCTTTTCTTATTTGAAGTTATTTATGCATTTCTAGTTTGAAGCAATGGTGATTATAATAGAGTATAATTGTGAAGAAGGACAATTTGGACCTCCTTAGTTAGGAGCCTCTTCTTTTACATCTTCTACATCATAAACCATTGTTAATTAGTGATTTGGATTTATTTTCATGAAAGTAGTATTGTAGGGAAGGACAACCTGGTTCTCCTAAGTTAGGAGCCTCATCCCTCACATATTACATAAGTGAATTGGAAATTGTTAACATAGGTTTATATTTGTAATATGTACTTCTTTAATTCTTAAAATTTCATCTTCTAATCTTGGCTACATCTGATATCCATATACTGTGGACTTGCGTCCATGTTTTACAAACCCAGATTGATAATTAAATACTTGTGTTAATTTAGTCAATAAATTCGCTCAACATTTTGGTGTCGTTGCTGGGGAGGCAATTATCAGCATAGCAAATAGAAGATAACCAAAAACACTAAAAATTTAGTTAGGATACATTTCTCTTAGTTATGTTTCTTTATGCCTAGAGATAGAGATCCTAAAAGTAGATTCCCAAATCAAAACCCCCAACAAAAAAATAAAATAAAATAAAATAACTACAAAATCCATTTGCAAGACAAGATCTAAAAAATGATGTTAAAGAATAGGCTACAACGCTACTCCATTCTTCAACACTATTTCTCATCAAATCTTTATGTTCAAATAAATTTTCATGTCCAAACATTCATTAAAGTATATTTTTCAAATTTGGATATGAGTTTATTTATGATTTTGTTACGAAAATGGGTGCACTGGAAATTCTCTTATACTTGAGAGAATGAATTATTTTTCTAAAATAGAATAGGATAGAATAGAATAAATAAACAAGTGAAATGAATTCACAATAAGACTTCCATAATAAATTTGTTTCAAACTATTTCTTCAAATCATTGTTCAATATTCATTTGAAACGACTACATGGCAATCTAGTAAGAACAAACCTATTTTGGGTAACCATATATGATCATTCTGAAATCATGGTTTGTTTTTAACATATCTCTTGAAATCTAGTTTTGGAATCCATTTTTAAGTTTTCAATTCATATCACAAATAAAAATGTGATCAAAATCAAAACTAGGTCTCAAGTGAAATGTTGAGGACAAAGTTAGTACAACCTATATTTGAGGTGTTTAATGGAAACACTTTTATTTGAAATTTATAGGGAAGATATCCCTTGGAATCGAGTTTCCAAATCAATTTGAATCACTTAAATCAGGTATCATATGAAAAAGTTATTCTTGAAATACTAACTGCTTGTCAAAAAATCTGCATGGTGACGATTCTAGGTCTTGACTATTCATTGGAATATTTGACATACTAAATAATCTTCTTTTCAAAACCTATTTATATGGGAGATATATATTCAAGTCTAGTTTAATAAACAATTTGAATCATCCCATTTGGAGGTGAAATGAAAACGTTATGCCACATTTAGTGACTGCATGTATTCAAATCAGTATAGTAAAACTCTGCCTCCTAGGTTTGTTCATCACCAATTTTATGATATCAATCCTAAGAATTTTTAAAGCTTGTTTCTATTGGAAAGACAAACATGAATCTAATTTAATCTCCAAGTATAATCATATTGATCTGGTATTTATCAAAGAATTTACACTTCAAATAGTGATTATTGGTCTAGTTAAAAATTAACAAGAAGCTCTATCAAACATGGCACTCGTTATAATTTTTACCATTTAATTTTAAACAATTTTGAAAACATGTTTAAACTGGAGTTATCCATATGAATTCACTTCAACTTGGCTTTCGAATCACTCTAATTGGATATAAAACAAATATTTTGTAAACAAAATATCGCTAGGAGGTCTAGGTCAGCCACTGTTATCACCCAAAGAAACTCTCCTAGGTTGTATCTCAGAGATGTTCGGGAACATTACAAAACTCAACTCAATGTTCAAAATGGATGAATGGAAGGAATGATGCTTGCTCAAGCCAAATAACCACTTTTACTATGCTTAAATCCAGACATGGGTGAACACCCCCAGACTACAAGGCTTTAGACCACCAATCACTCACAGTTTAACGAATTAGGTGAACAGGGAGAATATTGGTCACAACAGCAAATGCACAAGACCATGTGATGGTCGGCTACAACTGTAAAAGGTATGAAAATCTATTTCCTAATGCATAGACAAGATAAAAACTCTCTGGCACTAAGTTAACAAAAACTTGCATAACATATTCAATAATACATGCAAGACTTTAACACGGAGGTAGGATGACAACTCCTCTAATGAAAAACATCCTGAGTATATAAAAATTGCATGGCAGGCATAGCCTAGAACAGAATAGAAGTGGAAAGTGAGAAACTAACAACAAAAAAAGCTTGTATTAGCTGAAAATGAAGACCAAACGTTGCAAGTATCAAAGTAGTTACAGTCTCCAGAAGTTGAACCTTACATCAAAACAACAACCATCAACCCTGATTACATTGTGTTTTTGGGTATATATAGAGTTTGATTACAAAGATGTCTGCTCTCCTATGCGTGGAAGGGTCATAATGCACCACCAACCACTTTAACTGTCTGATGGAGTCTTTGGTGCAGTCTGCCTGCTTCAGTGAGAAAAATTGATCTTCTTGGATGCTCTGTTGTACTTCTCGGGTAGGTGGAGTGCAATATGGAAGACATTCCATAACTGATAAATGTGATTAACTGCTCGAGGCTTGTCCTTCTCATTATTCGGCCATACTTCTCTTTAATGTAGTTGTTGAGGAGTAACTGCTCGAAGTACTGAACACAGGCCACCTTCATCCTTGGGATGCATGGTACAAGTCAAGGACGCAAAGACTGCATGGTAGGAGCATGAGTATCATGGGAGCAAATATCAACCGTTGTATCAAGTGAATGGGTAGCAGAGATCTCTTGGTGGGAGAAATCAGGCAGAAGTGGGAATGAACTAACGTGAGCCATCGGATCACGTGGATGAACGGTGGATATTGGTTTGCAGAAGATTGGTTTGAGAGTGGTATGAATGAGGGTCGTTGGATCTCATACGGTAAGATGCAACAATGATCAGGGGAAAAAGATGTACGGGGATTTAACATCCAGGAAAAATGGTTTGAACGGTGGGCAGTATTGATCGCACTCCTTGAGAGCCTATGGCAGTATTCATACACAGCCGAGTGACCATAATCATCGTGCGACATGTGGCAGATGTGATAGGACCAAAACCACTTTCGCTGCGAGCTATCATGCAATCCATTTGTGAGAGTGGGAGGAGCAAATGTCGTCCAATTGTAGCGGAGTTGATCGGGTGGTGCGGTTTGATCACATGGTTTTGTTTGACTGATGTGACAGGAAAGGGCTTGTGAACAACATGTGGTCATGTGATGGTGGTTACATGACATTTTAAACTTGGTGCTAGGGGAGCTAAGGAAAGATGGTTTTTACAGGGTTATAAAGGTAAAACAAAAATCACGAGGGTATGAAAATATAAGCGGAGTGAAAGGGAATAAGGAGGATGACTAATGTGAACCTTCTTTAGGCACAAACATGATGACCAAAGCTGTCTTTGAGCCTTGAATGCTGAAGTATGTAGCAAAGTCGACACTGGCTCCTTCTGGGGATGAGATCCTCCCTGTGAGGTCTCAAGAACCTGTAGATCAAAGCCTTTCTAATGAAAATAAATTAGCAAAATTTCCTATTGTTCCATTGGGCATGGAGTCTACTAAGCTTACACTAACACTGATAAAACAACATATTTACAATTTTAAGGCCAAATACCTTAAACAACATAAATTTTCAAAAAACGCCCATTAACTGGGCCATAAAAAACTACTTCTCCCCCGATACTTTGCAGTATGAAGGTATTGTTCCCTTGGATCTGAGAAATAATAAAAGGCCCTGTCCAAAAAGCATCGAACATTAACTGGGCCATAAAAAACTACTTCTCCCCCGATACTTTGCAGTATGAAGGTATTGTTCCCTTGGATCTGAGAAATAATAAAAGGCCCTGTCCAAAAAGCATCGAACTTCTCATGGTTGCCTCTCTTTTCTTTCAGTGCATCCCACTTTAGAACCAAATTTCCAACCTGAAAGTTATCTGCCTTTGCCCTCCTGTCAAAGGCATCCTTAATATTCTTCTGATGTGCTGCATACTTTTCAACCAAATGTTTTGTAATCTGATATACCTCTGCTAAACCAGTGATCCTTTTAGCCATGTCTTCATCCTCATTCTATTCTTGTTGCATGAACATTTCCATAGGGATAGTTAACTAAATTGGGAATACAACCTCAGTGCCATCTACCAGCTTGAATGGGGAATTCTGTGTGGATCTCTTAATGGTCACTCTGTTAGCCCAGAGTGCATATTTGATCTTAGAATCCCAATTCTTTTTGTTGTCCTCCAACAATTTTTTGATTATCCTTATCAGGCTTTTGTTAGAGGATTATGTTAGACCATTGCCTTAAGGATAATATGAAGTGGAATGAACCAATTTAATACCCATTGAATTGCACATGTCCACCAATTCTTTTACCCTGAAGGCTGTTGCATTATCTGTTACTAATTTATGTGGACAACCAAATCTAGTGAAGATATGCTCACTCAAAAACTTCATGACCATATTATGATCAGCCTTTCTGGTAGGGATTGCTTCAATCAATTTTGTGAAATAATCAGTGGCTACTAATATCTATTTGTGCTGGCCACTGGAATGTGGATTGATTTCTCCAATAAAATCAAAGCCCCACTGTTGAAAAGGTCCTTTTGCATGTATTCGTTTTAAGGGTAGGGACTTGAATTGCTATTTCCCTTCAAATCTTTGGCACCTGTCACAATATTTAATAAATGAAAAGACATTAGAAAATAAGGTGGGCCAATATTACCCATCTCTGAGGATATTATGGGTAGTAGCTTTCCAATAGTGGTGTCCTCCACACATGTTGGAATGAAACTGTTTCATAACTTTCATTGAATGTTCTTTGTCCAAACACCTCAAAATCATTCTAGATGGGTCCCTCCAATAGACCAGATTTTCATTAATGAAATATTTAGCTACCCTAAGCTTAATAGTTCTGCGTTGACTTTGACTACAACTTGGAGGGGTTTCTAGCTTCAGTAAGAATTTAATTATTGCATAATACCAATCATAAGAAGTTGGATTTTCAGCCATTGATTGCTTTCTCTTTGGTTAAGCCGCTTCCTCTTCTTTTGTTTGACCATTTTCTGTATTTGACCAGATGAGGTTCATGTCCAATGTTCTGGAATCTTCTTTGGCTAACAACCTAGCAAGGCCCTGACCTCTAACAAGCTTGGTGGGCTTCAGTTCTATATTAAATTAAATCACCTTTGCAATCCATTTCACCCTTCTTTCATCAGCATCAGGTTGTGTCAAGATATCTTTTATTGCAGTAGAGGGTACATATGCAATTATATTGGAATGCAAAATGTAAACTCTAAAATCTTTCAAAGACTTGATAAGAGCATACACATGTTTCTCAATAATATCATACCTCAGCTCATCATCCCTTAATGTTTTGCTGAAAAATGCCACTTGATGCTCTAAGCCTTCTTCATCTACTTGCAATAAGACTGCTACCAGCGTGTCTTCAGAGGCAAATGAAAATATATGGAACTCCTTGCTGTAATTTGGGCTGCTTAGAGTGGGAGATTGCATAATGGCTTTCTTAATGGACTCGAGTGATCTTCTTATGGCTTTCTTAATGGACTCGAAGGATCTTCTTGCTGCTTTAGTCCATTTGATCTCTGACCCCTTTCTCAACATGGAGGTAATATGCTTCACCAGTTCTGCAAAATTTGGGATAAACCTCCTCACAAAGTTTATCTTGCCCAGAAAGGACTGGATATCATTCTTTGATCTCGCTACAGACAAAGTTTGTATTTCCTTTACTCTTTCTAGGTTAATCTAGACACCTACAGTAGAAACAACATGTCCTAATAGCTTACCTTCTTCTAAAGCAAACTATGACCTTTTAGGATTGACTGAAATCCCAAACCTTCTGCACTTCAGGAACACTTTCTTCAAATGTTGCAAGTGGTCTTGATGGCTACTGGAGTATACTGTTATATCATCAAGGCAGATAAGGACAAATTTATCCTTCTCTCCCAAAAATGTTGTATCCATAGCTCTCTGAAAGGTGGCTCCAACATTCATCAGTCCAAAAGGCATCTTGGCATACATAAAAGTGCCCCAAGTAGTGTTGAACGTGGTCCTTTCTGTAGGTTTTAACCCCGTACAGAAATTACCTGCATATGAATTCTAAATCACAAGAAAAATAAAAATGTGAGAGCATAACACATAAAACACATATACATAGAGATTTCCCACTAGATCCTAAAACCGAGACTACTAGCTTGATTTTTCATTATGTTCCTTTCAATGTTACAATACATATTTATACATGCCAAAGCATCAATACCATGGGCCAAAAACTATCGCATCCAAAACCATGGACAAAAAACCAACGCATCCAAAGACATGTGAGAAAACCATGCACAAACCATAGGTGGTTCTGCCCAACATAACATAGGCTCCAAACAAAACCAAAATTTTCTGGGATGCTGCCTAGGACCCCATAAAGTGGGGTTACGGGTACCCCTCAACCCCCTGTTAACTATGTGGAAAGAATATAACACAACCCAACAATCTCCCACTTGTTGTTTTCTTTCCACAGGGGGCCACAGGAGAGCTTAGTCATTTTTCCAGCCTGAAATGCCCATTGTTTCTCTACACCAAGAGAACTTCTCAGAGCTCACAGATTTTGTCAATGCATCTGCAGTATTCTTCAAAGTGTCCACCTTTACCAGCAACACCTTTCTGTCTTCTATCATATCCCTCACAAAGTGATATTGAACATCAATGTGCTTTGTCTTTGATGATAAGCAGGGTTCTTTGCCAAGAAAATTGCACTTTGGCTATCACAGTCTATCCTTATAGCTCCCTGTACTAACCCCATACTTGAACACAATCTCTGCAACCAA
>APFE031633953.1:80495-112687 GCA_000404065.3 Pinus taeda
ATTAAACGCATTCAGATGCTCTGTCACCGAGTCTCCATCTTTCATCCTCAGGTTATACAGCTTTTTCCACAGGAACAGTTTATTCACCAGAGACTTAGATTGGTACAAACTCCCTAACTTTTCCCACAGAGCCTTCGCCGTAGCTTCCCCTGATACATTCAGCAATACTGAATCTAAGACACACAATCGTATTGTGCTCTTTGCCTTCTGATCCAGCTTCTTCCATTCTTCATCGGTCACTCTTGTTGGTTTAGTACCCGGATCTACCGCGATCCACTGATCTTTATCCACCAATAGATCATCCATCGTGAGTTTACAAAACACAAAAATATAACCATTGAACTTCTCAATCTCTATATTTCCTCTACTCGCCATCTTCTTTCACCACCAGAATCAATCTCGCAGATCTCCCACTGAACAGGGTCTACCACAGGCCCGAGTGAAACCCCTTAGCAACAAAGGCGTCCCCTTGAAGCCAAAACAACTCTGATACCAAATGTAAGTTTTAACCCCGTACAAAAATTACCTGCATATGAATTCTAAATCACAAGAAAAATTAAAATGCGAGAGCATAACACATAAAACATATATACACAGAGATTTCCCACTGGATCCCAAAACCGGGACGACCAGCTTGATTTTTCATTATATTCCTTTCAATGTTACAATACATATTTATACATGCCGAAGCATCCAATACCATGGATCTAAAAGCATCACGTCCAATACCATCGACCAAAAAACCATCCCATCCAATACCATGGACCGAAAACCATCGCGTCCAAAAAACATGTGCAAAAACCATGCACAAAACCATAGGTGGGTCCGCCCAACCTAACATAGGGTCCAAAACCAAAATTTTCCGGGGCGCTACATCGGACCTCATAAAGTGGGGTTACGGGTACCCCTCAAACCCCCTGTTAACTATGTGGAAAGAATATAACACAACCCAACATTTTCTTGATCATCTGGATGCACAACAACCCGATTAAAGCCTGAAAATCCATCTAGGAAAGACATCTCTTTGGCTCCTGAGACCTTCTGCAAGAAATGCTCCATCTTGGGTAGAGGATAGTTGTCTTTCTTAGAGCATTTATTTAAGTTTCTGAAATCAACACAGAGTCTGATTTCTCGACTTTTCATCCTCACCACTACCAAATATGCTACCCATTTTGAATATCTGAGAGGGACTATGCTTTTGGCAGCCAATAGTTTCTTTATTTCTTTTTCAATTAGGGGAAGGAGCAAGGGGTTTATAGGCCTCAACTTCTGCTTAAAAGGGATGGTGTCTTTATCTAAAGGGATTTTATGCTAGATGATCTTCTTATCATATGTTTTCAGGTCACTATATTCCCAGGAAAAAACATCAGCAAATTGCTTCATTAAGTTGCAGTGTTCAGCACCTTGGTCAGCAGATAAATGAGTGGATAGATTTATGTGTCTCGGCTGACCTAGCCTTCCTATATTATGCTTACAGACTGCAGATTGGTCTTTTTCTTGAGTAGCCTTGTAAGGTACATCATTCTAGTCAAACAACTTTTCTAATGAAACTAGACCCTTAGGTATATGATTGCTGGGCAATTGGACAATACTATCTTTACCAATTTTATTTCTAAGCTGGGATTGGGGATTTTCTTCCAAGGCTTCATTCTCTTGGTCAATTTGCATTTTGGCGAATTCATCAATGACTTGCAGGAGCTTATTCACTTCATCATCATCTTCGAAAACTTTCCAATGCTGGACATTATCAGGCAAGGATGGTCTGTACTTCATTTAGACTTCATAAACTAGTATGGGAGGCATGGGAGGAATAAGCATGCTAGTAGAAACAGTAAGGGAATCAACAAGCTGATTTTTGACTCTAGGGACATATGAGATACAGAAATTATCAAAAGAATCTTTAAGTCTCCATACCTCATCTGTGTATGCTTTAAGCCTTGGTTGCTTTGCTTAAAATGTTTTGTTCACCTATTGAATTATCAGATCAACATCTCCAAACACCTTTAGGTTCTTGATTTTTCTATCTTTTGTTGCATTCAGGCCCAATATTAGAACTTCATACTCTGCTATATTTTTTGTAACTTGGAAAGCCAACTTAAAAGACCGATGTATGCTTTCTTGTTGTCGAGATGTCAGCACCACCCCTGCTCCTGCAGTTTCTTTGGAACATGCTCCGTCAAAGAACATCTCCCAAACTTGGCTTCCTTACTCTTCCTTGGCCTGAATTTTTGGTTTCTTAAGCTACATTGATACCTTATGAGATTCCTCTATTTGGAGGATACATGCTCCAAAATCAGTGTCCACAACATAAATGGGATGATTAGAAGGATTCTTTTCATCACTGATGATGTATGCCAATTGTGCTTCTCTGTATAACATCCTGCTTTCTCCTCTAAAAACTAGGATAGTGGCATAAGATAGATCATTCTGTAATGTACAACCTAGTCTCTTGATCCATCCTCTGGATAGTAGCATGCCAAACTTAGGAGGGACATCTGCTACCACAATATCCATTACCATGTTGTTCATGGGTAGCTAAGTTAGGGTAATGGCTAAATATTTGATTAATCCTAAGCATTTCACCTTCCTTGAATCAAATGAGAATAGATCATGGTATGGTCTGGTGATTTCAAGGCCTAACTCTTCCATGAAAGCTTTTGGCATCAGATTGTGTCTAGCCCCAATGTCTAGCAAGCAGTTGTGGAGGATTTTGTCATGAATGGTCAAGGAGACATAAAAATATGGAGAATTATCATCGGCAAGTTCGGTCATTAGACTAAGCACAACTGCAGGCCTATCATCTTGCAAATTGACAGAGTCAGTGGAGGTTTGTGTGGCTTTTTGTTCAAGAGCTTCAAGGATAGGCTTTCTAAACACTTCACTCTTCAAAAGTTCTAACAGAGGCACAAATACTTTTAACTTCTGGACTTCTGAATCAACGCTGAAAGGGTAAGGTGACTTGTTAGGACCTCTTACCTCTTGAACTAGTTCTTTGAGGATGTCTGGATCAGCTGTTGGTCTTTTCTGTTTGCTATTCTGTAACTCTGTTTGGACAGCAACTCTTTGGGCAGGATTCTCCTTGACATTATTTGCATGTGACCTTAGATTATATATTCGTTTCTCATCAGTCTATAGAACAACCTCTCTGTCCCATTCTTCACTGGTTTGGTCCTGCAGTAGTGATTCTTCATATATAGCTAGTGTCAAAAATACAGCAGTGCCTTTATCTTCCATGCAATGGATTTCATCCTCTTCTTCAAATTGTTCCTCCTCCATGACTGCGTTTTGGAAAGGAGCTTTAACTTTCTGTTCTTCATTTGGTTTTGTTCCCCTCTGAATGATTTTCAACTATTCATTTTCTCTTATGAATGGGTTTGAGTTTCTTGGAGCAAATGTGTTCTGTTGCCTTGTCTTCTCTGAGTTCTGCTCAATCTTCAGTTTAGATATCTCAACAGCCAATGACTATATCATTCTAGTCATTTTAACTAATTTAGGTTCCGAAGATGAAGTAGAGGAAGAAGAAGCCTCACCTCTCTGCCTCCTTCTGTCAGCATGAATTTTGAGCTTTTCTGTAGCAATAATATTAGATTCTACTTGTAGGGTTGCATCTTGCATATTAGCCAAAGTGGCACATCTTCTTTTTCACAACAACAGGCAGAAATCAGAGTCAAAAGAATTGGCATAGGAGAGTTTGGTAGAGGTGGGGGTTGGCTTTACTTAAGCTGGTATCTTACTATACATATGATTGAATCTTTTATTAAAATCAAGCAATCATTCCCCATTCTTTGTCTTCAGGTTACCAAACTTAGTGTGGTAATATAGCAAGTCTTTCTTATCTCCCGAGTGCTTCAAAAATACATCATCTAAGGCTTCAATATCAGCAATAGACCTAGGGGTCAATTCTCTGAACCACTTTCTAGCCTCTCCATCGAGGCTCTGGACAAAAACTCTCATCCACACATCATCTTCACTAATATCTAGGTTATCAACGTAACTATAAAGATATTCAAGGTGTTCTTAAGCTGTTACCCTATTTGTGCCAGTGAGCTTAGGCATGTATTTTTGGTACTCTCCTATAGGCATGGCATTCAAAGGAATAGGCAAGACCAGGGGTCCATACCTAGCAACTATGATTCTTTCCATCTTTGTGGGAGCTTGTTGGCCTTCCATGACTCGGGTAGGTGGAAGGATACTGGCAGATTGAATAGTGGGGAACAGTGCAATGGATGACAGAGACAGAGGAATGTGATGGACTGTATGGGAGACTTTGTTTGGACTTAGATCCAAAGGGGGACTAAATGAACAAGGAGTTGTATCAATCTCTAAAAGAATTTTCTCACTAGCAAAGCTAGGCTCTAATTCTTCAAATGGTGTATTCTCAACTATAACGTTCTCTTGTAGAGATACATAATATTTCTTGGGCTTACCTGATCTTGATGCTCCCTTTGATGATGTTCTCTTATTCTTAATAATCTTCTCAGGGTTAGGCACTTGGTTAGTTGGTGATTTCTGAGAATTTCTCCGGGTATGCCTCATGAACTAAGCCAGAATTGAAAGGTGGAGCCGCCACCAGGTTGGTTCTCCAGAAATATGATCACAACTAGAAATGTGCCCAGACTTTGTCTATCATCAAAATCTGGAACCGTGTCATTCTCCCAGGGAAGTTGAGCTTCAATCTCCTCTCCCCAGCAACGGCGCCAATTAATGTTATCACCCAAAGAAAATATCCTAGGTTGTATCTCATAGATGCTCAGGAACATTACAAAACTCAAATCAATGTTGAAAATGGATGAATGGAAGGAATGATGCTTGTTCAAGCCAGATAACCACTTCTACTATGCTTAACTCGAGACATGGGTGAACACCCCCAGACTACAAGGCTTTAGACCATCAATCACTCACAGTTTAAGGAATTAGGTGAACAGGGAGAATACTAATGACACCAGCAGATAAAAAAGAACCAGCAACTAAGGCAAAGCAACTCAAAACACGAGATGTTGTTATAGCTTCTATTGCTATTGCACATGAGACATCATAGGACCATAAAGAAAGGTGGCATTCATAAATACTTTTCTTGATATTAGAGTTGGATAATTGGAGGCAAATGGAACTTTCCCTAAAAGAGGGAGTGACTTCTTTGGAAGAGTAGTAGAAGGCTATTCATACCCTTAAGGATCAATGGGTCAAACAATTTTCGACGGAAGAGATGATAAAGTTGGAAATGAGGAAAGCTGGGATAGAAAAGGAAGAATGTCAAAAAAAACTACAACATGAGGTCAAGAAGATGACTGAAGAGAAAGGTAAAATGTATGAGTTAACCCTAAAGCATTTAGGTTACTGGATGCCATCTCTGTCCTACCCGATCTTCTTGTGGGATAAATTTTATCTTTCTAATTGAGAACTATCCATGAGAACAAACCCTAGATGAGCATTTCCACTAAACATTTTCTGGATGTATTTCTCTCATGAAATTTGGATGAGCATTTTATATTATGCAAACTCTTCCTGTAGGATATGTTTGTTGAGAATTCTAGTTTTCATATGGCTATATACCTTTCCTCCTATGTTGGATATTTGCATCTATGGGATTTTATATATTTCATGAGAAGTAAAATTGATTGGCACCTCACCATAAAATCGTCTACTATGAATGAAGAAAAGGAAAACCTAAAGATAAGACCAGAACCTGGTATGGCCACTTTTATGAGGTGTGAATTGAAAGAAATTCTTAGTAAAACTAACATGGTAGAATAATGGTCCCTCTATAGCAGAAGGATTGTTAAGCTTTTCCTTAATATTTATAAAATATTGAGAATTAAAGAATTAGATGAAAGCCTGAAACAGTGGGAAGCTTCCATTGCAACACTTAAAGTAGGGGATCCATTTGGATACCCCAATTTATTGATAGTTGTTCTTCAAGTCCCTAAATATGTATGAATTGTCAAAATGATGGGAGTCTTCTCGATGAGGGTTAAATTCAAGTTTCCTCTGATTTGGCTCCCAATTGAGAAATACCAACCTCATTTCCACCTGAGAAAGTATAATGAATGTTCCCGGACACATTGGCTCGTGTCTACTAAGGGGTATGGGGGAGATGACGAAGACACTATTGGACCCTACGATTTGACAAAAATACATCAGCAACATGCCAGTGGCACAATAGATGAGAACCCTGAACATTCTGAAGAATTTGCATGAGGACATGAAATGACTTCAACTGGGGGGAGAGGCTAGGTGCAATAATTAAGGATATTTTAGGCATCCTTTCCCCATTTTTGGCCATTTTCCCTCATTCAACCTAAAATTTCCCAGTATAATGTCACTCTTTTTGATAAAGAAGCAACATTTTTATTTAACGTATTATTATGTTATTTCCTATTAAGGATTGAACAAAACAATGCTTTCTTTGGGATGACTAACCAGGGTATCTTTGGAAGAGTTCTTTTGAATATTTTTCTTTCAAGTGTTTCCATAACTATTGATAGCCATTGGGTGAAAAATTGTTGTTCTTACATTCTGTTACACCTTCAGTTTGCCATTTCCTATTGTTATACCATGAATTTGTTGTTACACTGTGTATCGTCAAGACTGTAGTCGCCATTTTCAAACACAACTATCAAGGGTCGGATGAAGTAATTCCATGTAGACTATTAAGAAGATATGAACAAATACAATTGCATCTAAAAAAGAGTGGGGTAACCATAAAAAATCTTTATTAAAATCAATTTGTAATAATTTCTATCTTTTTATTATTTTTGTTAGCTTAATCAACATGAGAATCGCAAATTCTCATGACTAATTCGTTTCCGTAATTTTGGGGCTTTGCAAATACTTTATAAAATATCTTAGTCTCATGAGAAGGGGATGATGATGGAGAAAAGATAATATGACATTCTTATCTTGTACTTTTCTATTTTTTTTAATACAAGCATATATCTAGTGATGTTACTGCAATTTCTATGTTGAATTATTAAATAGTTTTCATTTTACCTACACCGTGGTATGGAGGAAGGTACCTCCTATTTAGTAGGGATCACAATGTTAATAGGATATTTTATTTTTATGTGTTAACGTGGATTTATTATTACTATTGCACAAATTTATTTTGTGCTGTTACACAAGTTAATTAATTCTATGTTATTCAACTGTTGTTATATCTTTAGGTGATAGTGTATTGCATGCCTATATTTATTTTGAAGTTTTTATGAAGTGTAGATTATTTCCTTGCTGAGTGTGTTTCATTCCTACAGTTTTCGTTTTAATTCCTGCAAACGTGTATTTCCATTCTGTAAGAGTGCTTTAATCTCTGCAAGTACCTTCAGTGACAACTTTTCTCTTTTACCTAGTTGTTTCATGTATCGACACAAATAGTGTGGACACCTTTGAAATAAAAATACCTACACTGGTTGATAATTAATGATTGTGATTTAGTTACTTTAGGAGTGATAAAATCTCACAAATAGGGAGCACTAGCTAAGGCTAGTTTTACCTCATCAAAAGACTTATTTTTTTTCGTTTGTCCATCAGGTTTCACTTTCCTTTTTGAGCATATTCGTGAAGAACCTTATAATTTATTCTATGTTTGGAATGAACCTTCTTCCAATAAATGACTAAACATGTTTCTTGTTCCTTGGAGTATCAATCTTTGGAATTGCAGCAACCTTGTTTGGATCTATTTTAATGCCATCCATTAGGGTCCAACCCTAACCCTATTATGTATGTAATAGGGTCAAGTCATAGTTATAGTTATATAAAGAGTTAATAAAGCCCATATTAATAATTGTAACTGGTTGACCCACATTTAAAGAAAGGGACCACAGTTAGCTGCAAATGGGCCATGGTATTAGATAGATGGTATTAAGAGAACCATGGTACTAACCCATTGTATTATATGTATGAATCCTATATAAAGGATAGAGACTCCCCATTGAGGAGCATCATGTTTTGTTTCATAATCGAGCCCTGCTCTATTAGAGGTTGCCCCTTCAAAGAGACAAGTGGACATTGCTTTCATCTCTGAATAATAAAATACATGTTGTTATTTCTCATTTTGTTCTATGTTTTGGGTTATGCTTCTTCATATATTTGGTATTCTGGGATCTTCTCGCAGGTCAAGAGCATAACTAGTGGTATCAAAGAACTTTCCAGAATCGGTGGTATCTCCATTTTTAGAAAAAAAAAATTGGCTAGAGACATGTTCCAGCATTTTTAAGCCACGAGATCTGTCGTTGAGTTCATAAACCTATAGATTTGGGGAGGCATGCATGCAGGGAATACAAGAGGCGGTCACATTTGTTGGACTCCCTTGTAACCCCTGTGGGTACCCCTTCAAGTAGTAGCACATTAGACAGAACTGCACATGAAATGTCTTCCATGTAACCTCTGGGTGTATCGAAATCCCACTAGGCACCTAAAACCTTGTCGTAGATAAACCGTCAGTCGTCTTGCTACTACAGTACACCGAGAACAACACTTGGGCAGATTACTCACACGTACGATAGGGTATTTGGGTAGTACAACTAAGGGTATTGTTGATCCTCCTTAGTTAGTGCCCTGAAAGATTGGGTTGAGTACTATTGTTTGACCCTTATGTATATTGCGATGTGTAGCACTGGATACTCCTTGAGACCATAGTTCCCTCATCTCTCTGACGATCACCCATCATCTTCTTTGCTAGGTCAGATCTAGCAGGTTGGGTTCTATTACCGCCGTAATAATCAGACCCACTAATTCAGGGTCTACCACCACAATACCATTTAGATCTAGCAGCTAGCGTTGTATCAATGTCGTAGTCCTACTCACATTCTGCAGTTGAGGGTTTTGTAGACATATCTGACCATTTGTGCAGGGAGGCTTATGGGTGTTATACTCTGGGGAGATTCTCGTAGGACATTGGGTAGGATTAACTTTTCTGAAATTGGCTATTGTAGTATTGATAAGTGGGGAGTAAAACTCCTTTTGGAGTAAAAAAAACAACAAAAAAAACAAAAAAGAGTCTAAGGCCCTCCCAGGACGCTTATATGAGACTTAGCCCATAAGAATCAGGACAATGAGTTGAGCAAGGTGGTACCATTCACTTGTCATCTTCAATTTTTGTGTGGTCCCAAATTTTTTCATAATGACGACAAGTGACCCAAATATGTGTATGGTAGAAACCAAAGCTCAAGCTATGGCCAATGAGAAGATGGAGTCCCTTGAAAAACGGTTGTAGGAATTAATGAGGCAGATCCAAACATTACATGACACATTCACAAAGGGCAAGTTAGAGTTACAACCAGAGATATATGGTTTTAATGAAGGCCATGAAGGAGAATATATCCATCATCTTCACTTCCATGGAAATCACCAACATTCCCACCCTCAACCACCCAAGTTGGACATGTACAAATTTGATGGCTCTAATCCGATAATATGGCTATCACAAATGGACCAATATTTCACTTTGAATCACATCAGAGATGATGAGACTAAGCTACCTGTCGGAGGCCTTTACTTGGACCAAGAAACATGGAAATGGTGGTAGTGGCATCAAAAATGCTATCCAAGGACAATTACTTGGAAGACGTTCGCAAAATCCATTTGTGACTACCTTGAATGCGAATCGAATTTTTTGGGTCATCTTACTAAGATCAGACAAGCAGGCACAGTAAATGACTATATTACAACCTTTGAGGGATTAGCCTTCCACACATCAGGTTTGGTAGATGAATTATACTTGGAATGTTTTATAAGTGGTTTTAAAGATGCCATGAAAGGCCACGTCCGAGTGCACCAACCACCCACTTGGATGGAAGCATGCACCAAGGCTATCGAAGTGGAACGTGCTTTAGTGGCCTAGTCTCCTCATCCAAATTTCATAGCCAAGGGATGCCCCACCCAGGCTCAGGGCACTACCCAAACACTTAAGGTTCAAAAGGTGTCACCTGCAGAAATGACTAAAAGAAGAAAGAAAGGATTGTGTTACTGTGATGACAAATACTCCAAAGGCATAAATTAAAGGAACCCAAATTCTTTCAAATTAATGTTACTAATCACAGTTCATCTGAGGAAGCCCCACCCCTTGAGGGACTAGAGGAGAAAGGTGAGGACAACCAATAGCACAATGAGCTCCCAGCTACACCAAAAGAACCAATTATCTCGCTCCATGCTTTGGCAGGAATTTCTTCTCCCCAAACTCTCGAAATCAGAGGTTTTATTAAACATTTCCTTGTAGTAGTATTGATTGATAGTGGTAGCATGCATAACTTTATCCATCAGAGAGTCGGAGAAGTTATGCATTATTTTGTCAGAGCAGTCTCTAATTTCTAGGTCCACATTGGTCATGGCACTCAAGAAGGATGGGGAATGGCACATGTGTCCAGACTTCAAGGCCCTCAAGCTGATTGTCAAAGATAAATTCCCCATCTTGGTTGGTGATGATTTGTTGGATGAACTAAATGGGGCTCAATTCTTTACTAAGCTAGATCTTCACTCGGGCTATCACCAAATATGCATGAAAGAAGTAGACATTCTAAAGACAACTTTTCGAACTCATGAAGGCCATTATGAATTCTTGGTCATGCCATTTGGTCTCTATAATGCCCCACCCACTTTTCAGAGCGTCATGAATCACCTACTCAAACCATGTCTCACAAAATTTGCCGTTGTTTTCTTTGATGACATTCTCATCTATAGCCTCACCTATGAAAAACATCTTTAGCATGTATACCTACTCTTACAACTGCTCCTGAAGAATAAATTATTTGTCAATTTTTCCAAGTGCTCTTTTGGCATGAAAGAATTCAAATATTTGGGCCACATTGTGGGGCATGAAGGTGTCAAGGTGGATCCAAAAAGATCTAGGAAATGCAAGATTGGCGCCAACCAAAGACATTAAAGAGCTTGAGAGGATTCTTGGGTCTCACTGGCTACTATCACAAATTTGTTAGCAATTATGGTCGCATTTCTAGACCCCTCACTCACCTTCTCAAGAAAAAATCATTCCTCTCGATTGATGAAGAAAAATAGGCATTTATAGCTCTCAAATAGGCTATGTGTTCTACTCAAGTATTGGCACTACCCAACTTCACCAAATCTTTTGTGATTGAATGTGATGCTTCAGGTAAGGGTATTGGGGCCGTCTTAATGCAGGGAGGTCGGCCCTTAGCCTTCACCAACCAACAACTAAGTGGGAAACATCTAGGACAATCTACCTATGAGAAGGAGATGATGGCCATATTACATGTAGTGGATACCTAGCGACCATACATATTGGGGCGAGGTTTCCAAATCTGCATAGACCATCAAAGGCTTAAATATTTTTTGGAGCAATGACTATCCTCACCACAACAAAATAAATGGCTAGCTAAAATGTTGGGATATCATTATGAGATAATTTACAAGAAAGGGCGCGGAAATTTCATAGCGGATGCTTTATCACGCTAATTTGAGGAAGACAACACCTTGCTAGCAATCTCTCTACCCATTCTAGATTGGATTGAAGAAGCTCGCCAGGAATGTTTTTCACATCCTTCACTCCCAAAATCATTAATAACTTGCAAGCAGATCCTAAATCCGTAGCGGGCTACTCTTGAAAGGATGAGATTCTTTGCTACAAGGAATGGGTAGTGATATCATGAACTTCCACCCTCAAAATGTGCATTTTGGCTGAGTTACACTCATCTCCCACTGCAGGCCATGTAGGCTTTTAGAAGACTTATGTTTGCACATGTCATTCCTTCTTTTGGATAGGCATGAAAATGGAAATTCTTACTTTTGTAGCTGAATGAGATGTGTGTTAGTGCCGCAAAGGAGAAACAGTCAAGTCCCTAGGCAGTTTACAACCATTGCCCATCCCTACCTCAATTTGGACAAATGTTTCTATGGATTTCATTATTGGTCTTCCGAAGTCAGGCAACAAGTCAGTCATCATGGTGGTTGTGGATAAACTTTCTAAGTATGCTCATTTTTTCCCCCTACCCCACCCTTTTACACCCAATTTGGTGGCTCAATCTTTCATTGACTAGATCTTCAAATCGCATGGCATGCCCACTTCCGTTGTGTTTGATCGTGACCCGATCTTCACCAATAACTTTTGGTAGGAACTTTTCAAGCTACAAGGCACACAACTACAACTAAGTACTTCCTATCATCCCCAAATGAATGGTCAAACTGAAGTCGTCAACAAATGTCTGGAGACCTACCTCAGGTGCTTTACTTCAAAAAAGCAACATCGATGGGTACAGTGGTTACCTTTAGCTGAATGGTGGTATAATACTAACTATCATGTTGCCACCAAGATGACTCCATATGAAGCAGTTTATGGTCAACTCCCCCCTTCAACTACTTCTTATATACCTGGATGATCTAAGGTGCGCGCAATGGATCAACGCCTACAGAACTTTACAACCATGCTAGTTCATCTCAAAGATAATCTCCATCAAGATAATAATCACATGAAGTAACAAGTAGACTAACATTGTTTGGAGCACACATTTTAAGAACGAGATTAGCTATTCTTGACGTTGCAACAATATAAGCAAACATCACTGAAAGACAAGGGTCATCGGAAATTATCTCCAAAGTTCTACAGACCTTATGAAATACTTCATTGCATTGAAAAACTAGCCTACAAGCTAGCCTTGCCACTCACTCCAAAACTCCATCCCGTATTCCATGTATCATGCCTCAAGAAAGTGGTAGGGAACAATTGTAGAATTCAAACTAGTCTACCTGAATTGGATGAAGAACGTTCAATCTGGCTCCAACCAGAACAGGTCCTTGACAAGTGATAATGACATCTACATGGCTACACGATCAAGGAAGCCCTTGTCAAGTGGAAAGAAACCTCTCCAGAAGATGTGACCTGGGAACCAACCACTATTCTTCAGGAGTTTCCACAGCTTCAGCCTTGAGGACAGGGTTGTTTTTATGGTGGGGGCACATGTTAGGGTCCAAAACTAACCCCCTTATTTATGTAATAGCGTCAAGTCATAATTATAGCTACTTAAAGAGTAAATAAAGCCCATATTCTAATTGTAAGTGGTTGACCCGCATTTAATGAAACGGACCACAGTTAGTTGCAAATGGGGCATGGTATTAGATATATGGTATTAAGAGAGCCATGGTACTAACCCATGGTGTTGCATGTATGAATCCTATATAAAGGATAGAGACTCCCCATTGAGGAACGTCGTGTCTTATTTTGTAATCGAGCCCTACTTTAATGGAGGTTGTCCCCTCAAAGAGGCAACTCAACATTGCTTTCACTATGAGTAATAAAATACATGCTGTTATTTCTTATTTTCTTCTGTGTTCTGGGTTATCCTTCCTCATATATTTGGTATTCTAGCATCTTCTCACAAGTCAAGAGCATAACACCATCCTTTGAGATTATATGCCCCAGTAATTTTTCTTCCTCCATTGCAAAATTTGACTTGTTTGTATTTAAAAGTATGCCAAATCTTTTGCACTTATCAAAAACTTGTTTTAGATGCTGCAAATGATCAGAATCAGATTTTGAAAATACAATGATATCATCAAGGTAAACTACAATGAACTTATACTTTTCATTAGAAAATGCAATATTCATAGCCATTCCAAATGTAGCCCCCACATTCATCATTCCAAAGGGCATTTTTCCATACATAAAATTTCCCCATGGTGTAATAAAAGTTGTTTTTTCTTGGTCTTCAGGGTGCACCAAGATTTGATTGTAACCCAAGAAACCATCAAGCATAGACATCCTCTCAGAGCCAACAATCTTTTGTATTATATGGTCCATCTTGGGTAAAGCATAGTTATCCTTAAGACATACTTTGTTGAAGTTTATGAAATCAACAAAAAACCTTATTTCACCAGTGTTCTTTCTTACAGGGACCAAATTAGCCAGCCATTTTAAAAACCTTAAAGGAACAATTGTTTTGGCATCAAAAAATTTTCTCACTTATTTTTCAATAAGGGGAACCAACAAGGGATTGATTCTTCTCAGTTTTTTCTTTGAAGTCTTATGATCCTGCTTAATTGGAATTGCATGTTTAATAATTCTTTTAGCATACACTTTGAGGTCTTCATATCCCCAAGACAAAATATATGCATATTGCTTCATAATATCAAGGCATTTCTGTCTATCTTGATAGGTCAAATATCTCGAAATATTAACAATTTTTGGCTTAGATTCTATCCCTATATTGAATTCCTCTACTTCAACTTCAATGGGAACTACTTTAGGGTTCTTTGCCACATAATTTTAATCAAATAGCTTCTCAAGAGGGACCAGACATTTTGGTATCACATTACTTTTCAATTGTATGACCTTAAGATCTGCAACTTGATTTTGAAAAGAATCTTAATTTGAAACAAAAACCTATTGTTCATCCTCATCAAAATAGTTTTCCTCATCTATGCGCAAGATGGAAAATGCTTCAAATATTTCCAAAAAACTATTAAGATGCTTGTCATATTCAAACACTAACAAATATTTTACATTATCAAGAGCTATTGGTCTATGTTTGACTTCTATTTCAAACTTCCTATTGGGATATATAGGAATCTTAAATGAACTATTTGAAGTGGACAGTGCATCAACTATCATATTATGTCCTCCAGGAATTAAAGACAAATTATATTCTCAAAAATGTTGCAGAATTTCTAGGAAAACATTCCTATAGGCTCTCATCATGGGGTGTTTAGCCTAATACACACCTTTGGTTCGATTGGTAATCAGCTTCAAATCCCCATCAATAGAAATCCCTTTTGTCCCCAAATCTTTCCAAACCGGCAATCCCAAAATCAGCACTTCATACAAGGCCACACTATTTGTACAATCAAAGGCTAGCTTGAAAGAGCAAAGTTTTGACTTTTCCATATTTGGGATAGCTTTCATCACTCCCGCTCCATGCTCTTATTTTCTAACTTCTCAATAAAAATTCATGTTCCAAAGGCCATCATCTTCATATTTGTGTTCTTATTTATTTTCCTACAATTCACCTTCTTTCTCCTCCAATAGGCTAACACTATTTTAAAGTCCTTCCCCCAAACACAAGTTATTATACCATATAAAATAACCCATATGAGCATGAATTAAGTAAAGAAGATGATTATTATGGATTTCCTTACCACTTACCATGTATTTCATCAAGATTTCTCTATATAATCACCTTGGCTATCCAAAAATAGGAATTGTGGCATATGACATATCCATCTATAAAGTACCATTCAATTTTGCAGCTCATGACCTTGATAAAAGAATATTGAACTTTGCAGAAATATCAACAACAACTATATGCATCACTACACTTTTTGATATAATTTGAGTTAGAGAGACAACCAAATCATTTTTAAACCCAAACATTTCACTTTACTCGAATCAAAGGAAAAAGGGTCTTTAGATGGCCTTGTTATGTCCAAACCAAGTTTCTCCATGATAACCTTTGTCATTAGGTTATGTGATGCACAAGATCTAACATTGCATTATGCAGAATCAAATCATGTACATTCAAGCTAGCATAGAAAGGTGGAACATCTCCATCTTGAGAATCTCCCTCAACTTTTGGACCAAACAGAAGTTTAGGATGATCATCACTGAAATTAACAATATCTGAAACATCTCCTATCTTTAGTGGTTTGTAAATATTACTTTTTTATTTCTCATTCTTCATCAGTTCATTAAATGCAATTGATATTTTGATTTTAGACATTTCATATTCTAAACTGAAAGAAAATTGAGTTTTCTCAACCTCTTTGATGGTTATGTCTTTCTTTTTAGAAATCTCCTTTGCAGGATCAATTTTTTTTTTGGCTAGAAGTAGGTACATCATTTTGGCCTTACATTGGAGGATTTACTAGAACCTTCTTGTTTCTCAAGTTATATTGTCTTTGCACTTCCATGATTTCATTTTGGTACCCTTTCCTGTAATCTTCGAATCCCATGAGCATGATATCTTCCTGTGGTTGAAAGAAAATGTCTTTTTATTATTTTGCCAAAATGATTGTTTCCTCCTCCTCACCAAAATAATGTATTTTATATTGAAATTTTGTTATTTCCTCATCTTCTACAAAATTCTCTTTGAAAGGAGACCTGATTTGTTGTTGATCTCCATGATTTCTTTATTGTCTTTGTTTTATTTAAACTTGAGGTCTTTGGAAATTTGGATTTATTACTTAAGCAGGAGCCTATTGTTCTCTAATAGTCGCTTTGTTTTCCAAAGTCAATATTTCCAACATCTTTTCCACTATTTTCACCATTACATCCGACTTGTTATCTGATGAAGATGAGGGCTCCTATTTAACCACTACCCTTGTTTAAGCTTTCATTTTGGCATTTTTGTTTAGTAGATTTTCTTCTACTCCAACAACATTTCTTTGCATATCCTCGAATGTGACTGGATTCCTTTCTCTGAGGTGATAAGCAAGCTCGACAACAAAACCATTAGGGTAATGAAGCAAAGCCAGCCTTAGGGGAGGTTTTATCTCAATGGGTATTTAGTTATACACCTTATTCAATGTAGTTGAAAAATCTTGAAATATTTCCCCTGGACCTCACTTTCAGTTTTCATACTCGGCCAATATTTGCATGGGGTTCTTCTTTACGTCCCCTCTAGAAAGGAAACTTTTCTCATGCTGGTGGAAATTGGCAATGCTTTTAGCTTGTAGACTTCTAAACCATTTCTTGACTTCCCCTAGAAAACTTTGAGCAAAGAGGCTCAACCTAGCATCTTCATGGTCTACCTCTTCTAGGTCTATAAAGTCATTTGACTTGTCAATATGTTTTTGTGATGTAATAACTTTTGTACCATAAAACTAGGGAAAACACTAACCATAATTTTGTGGAAAATCATGCAACGAGCCTAGTAAATTTAAAGGAGCATAAAATGAAACCATGACTATGTGAGGTTAATTTGTGCTAACCTTTGGGATCTGTAATGAGGATGAGTAAGGTAAGGATATTTTTCTTTAAATAATTGATAAGGAGGAAGGAGTGAAAAGAACATAAACTACAGGGGAAAAGAAAGATGGAATATTTATTGGAGCAGAAAATATTAGAGGAGAAACTATTAGAATCAGATGTTGAACCGTGGAGGGCTTAGAGGCACCTACTTGAATTTCATGCACAATGTGTTCTATTTTATGAAATTGTAGCCTGATATCCCTATCTTCTTCTAATACACTCCCTTTCTGAAAAGGAATATAAGATTTCAGCTTAGCCTGATCAAAGAATGCTCCTGATAGACTAGTTTCTGATTTAGATCTGAATAAACTCTTTTCAAATTTTAAATTAAATTTAACCTCATCAAATGATTTTACTCTTTTAGGGAGGGACAAATATATTTCTACAAAATTGGTATTTATTTATTTTGCATGCCTCTTTTTCCTAAATAGCTTTTCTAGACAAGTCAATATCTCAGGTGGATTGGGATTGAGATGATGCCTAGTATGTATTCTTCTTGAAGACATGTTTTCCTGAAGAAAATAATTGCAACTGGTTCTGGAAAAACTAGTACTTTGGTAAATATTCAGCCTGCTCTCTCTCTAGTTAACTATTACCCCCAGGAACCCGATTTATCCTTAAAAGCATATTTTACTAGTGAAGTTATCAAGCTTTGTTTTCCTCGATAATGCAACACAATGTTAGCACTTCATAATTCCTCCAGGTTGAGGGGAGGAACACAAAGGTAACCACAAACCACATCAAAATTGAAATCTATCCCTTCCACCTTTAGAGAGGGCTCTCTCTATATGAATCTTTAGCCACTTATATGACTGGTTATCTTAGGTTTTAGGCTAGGTATTAAGATAAGAGAGGAATAGGTTTTAAGAGTTTGATGACAGGGAAGAGGGAAAATTCATTGAGCATGGAGTCATATTTAGCTAATGATTTCCAGTGATAAGATGGGAAATTGAGGAATCCTTAGACAGGGGAAAGGTAGGCAATATTTATTGTGTCTTTGTCAAATTTCATTATAGAGAGGTGAGTAGAGGAGTAGTGGAATTGATAACATCTAAAGCAGATAGGTGAGGATCAATTTTAGATATTACAATGGAGGAAAAACTCTAAAATGTTCAGTTAGATATAATAGAGAACTTAAAAGTGAATTATGAAATAAATTCTTGCTTAAATAAACATTGAAGACATCACATATAAGTATGGAAATAACATAACATAATGAAACAAAAATAGGAGATAAAAATCACCATAAAAGATTGACACATGACTCCTTGAACAAGTAGACTTCGACCTTCATCATTCAATGAAACATTTTAATGACAATGCACAATGCTCAATGTATTCTCTATAAAACCTTGACATGCCCTTTTCTTAGTAAAAAATACGTCATATATAGATAAAAAAAACTATTAGTTCCTCCCTTTAGGAACCAAATTCCTCAAAAAGATTTAGTTTTCTGCTTGTAGCAGCAAATATATAACTACTATTGAGAAATTAGGGAATTTTTTTGACTAATGGAATATTTAACAAATTACATTGAATAATTGCATAAGGATGAGGGTCAAACCTCGAAAACACTTCAAGACATTTTTCATAACCATGAGAATCAAATTTATGAGGTTTGGATTTTAATTTCAAGGCCAAAATGTTGAGTATGTGGAAGTGCAACAAACTTGATGCACTACTTCATTTTTCAGCAAAAGTGCAGCAAAAAACATAGTGAGTTCATGATTGGCATACTTTCGATAACCTCCTAGGATTATGAATGTGACACATGTGAAATACAACATGTAAAACATCAAGTACCTATCTGGTAATATATGTTCAAATTGTAAACTCCCATCTTTCAAAATCACCAGTTACAACATAAGTGCAATGACTTAGTGGAACGAATTTTCACCTGCATAAGTTTGATTAAGTGTTGGGGACTCTAACTGAGGAAAATAGTTATTTGATCATGTTGACAAACACAAAAACCTTCTTTAGCATATATACATAATAAACACTGCCAAAATATCGGTCCTCTATCAAATTTTTATGCGTTTGACAATTAAACAAAAACTTTTCTACATTACTGTGTCACTTGCCTCCTTTACAAAAAAAATCCAAAAATGTATAGGATATGATTGATATATTCTAGTGCAATTAAAACAAAAAGGAAAAAAGGAAGAATTATCTTCGTTTCCTATCCAAACTCAAACTTTAGCTACCTCAGACAGCAAGTCTAGTTTTCCTCTTTCCTCCTTGTGGTTTTCCTGCAATGCCTCATGCAGCTATTGTTTTGTAGCCCTCATCTCCTAAACGAGTAAAAAGGAAGACTTAAATGGATTTTAACATAGCGAAGGGGCATCAAATATTGGTTCAATTTAATGGGTAAATTAAAACATGTATTTTCTTATCAATCTAGTTTGGTAGACTTAGAAGCAAACCAAAGTTTATGGAAGCTTAGATTAACCAGTGTAGGAAGTAGTTGTTCAAATAAAATAATGGAAATGCATATTACAAATATAAATTACTTGAAAAGAAACTATGAAAATTTAATCTATAAGCAAGAGTGCAATGATTCTTTGTGGAGCATAGGAAATGAGGAAGAGGCTCTAAGTTAGAGGTCATGTTTGTTCTCCCTCATCATTCTTATCCCAACATGATCAGTTCATCATAAAACATATCAAAAACCAAAGAAATAAAAGATCATATGCATAAACACAATTTACAATTTAGTTATTAATCTAGAAGGAAGAGGATCTAACTTAGATGCCTTGGTTGTCCTTCCTTACCAAAACTAATTATTGAAATTAATCATCCAAAAACATAAATGAACATGGAATATAATCAATCTATTCAGAAAATATTAACAAGAACTACAAAGAAAACATCTATCTAAAGTATTCACAATTATGCATAAAACTACACTAGAGTGTATTTAGCTCATAATGGGGCCCCCCACCCTTGCTTGGTACACTATAAAATTTCAACTATTGTAGATAAGAAATCAAATTCCATAGCAAGAACAACAAGAAAATTGAAAACAAGATATTCAAATTATATTCAGAAGTAAAGTAGTCTCAATAGCCATAATACATTTTCATAATTGTTGAATGTTGTGGTCAAATAAGCCAAAAATATAAAAAGCTTAGCTAAAATAGCTATAACAATCTATAAGAGTCCTAATCCATCTACTCATGTCGAACTCATCCTTTTGGTTGCATAAAATATTGCAAAATCCCAATAAATCACAAAACTTCCCCTTTTAGTAAGGGATTTCTAGGTGACTGGTCAAGTTTGACCAGCATTGACCAAGCTTGCTTTGACTCATTTGGACTGTGCCAATAGGAGTCTGCCAACCCTTGGTTCCCAAGCTTCTCAAATATAGCATTAGTTTCCATAGAATTAGTTTCCAAGAGACATAGCTATTCTTACCTTAAAGTGAAATAAGAGGAAAAAATGTGGGAAAACGACCATGATATTATAGAAAAGGATGATGGATAGTTTGAAAATGTATGTGGAAAATGAGAAAAAATGGAGAGTCAACATCAACTATGGAATTAGGGTTTAGATGAGGGCTTCAAGCAAGTTTTGGATGGACATGCCCTATATTAAAATTATCAAACTACAAGAACTAAAAAAATAGACCAAAATGCAGCAATTTGTTGTTTTTATATGCAGCTAATTTGCCAATACATAGGTGCAACGAAAAAGTGCAGCAAGTTCACATTTATGAGAGTTGAAATCTCATTTGGTCACTCTCCTTGGTTTTTTAAGATGAATATAACAATAGACAACATGAATTATGTGAGAGAAGAAAAAATTGGAACCTGAGGATGGTTGTGGTAGCAATACAACCCTCAACTTGCGGAAGCACAATGGACCCCTAGAACCAAAATGAAACAACTCTTATTTGTTGTTCACAACATCTGAGGCGAACAAGAAACCTGCTCGATGACTTTTTGAGAGCCAATGCATGTATTTTCACCCTCCATGTGATCCAAGTTGTCCTTTAATTGCAATTTTTTTGTTTTCTAATTTGGAATATTGAAGCGCAGCAAAAAAGAGATGCACAACAAAAAAGGAAAGTGAAACATCAACTTGCGGCGGTAATGCTATGATGAAATATTTTATTTGACCAAAAATTGACTCTAAAATACACCACTAATTCATTTCAATGATGACAGAATAATGACCCATTAGTATCTTTCACTCATGACTTGTATGACACAGTTTCCTAAACTTATTAAAACTAGACCTCTTAAGACTTTGACAGCTTAATTTTTATTTATTAATCAAACTTTAGTATATCCTATTGACACTATGTCTTGATCTCGATGAGATCATAGAAGAATTTTACAAATTTTCCATGTTAGTGTTAGTCTTTGAAACCTTCTTCTAGTGATAAAACATGCTCTTACAAAGTGATTTTAAGGTGTCAAAATCAAACTTTGTCATTTTAGTGAGTCTTCAAGCAAAATTTGGTCACTAGGTATTAGGTCTAGGGTTTGTTTTCACTCCTTTCAAAGTTGTCCAAATGTTATTCCATTTCACCTTTCAGTTGAGTGTACCATCATTCAGAGGGTTGTCATCATCATGCGAGGTTCCAATGGGTCATTGTACACCTTGTTCGTGTTTCAATTGTGCCTAGGTAAGGTTCATTTCCCTCTCCTAGGGTTTTGAAGGTAATGTCTCTTGGATGGTCAAATCACCAGTAAAACTTGTGTCCTGATATTCATACACCTTCCCCTATCCTTAATGTACCTTATTAAACACTTCACATCACTGATATTCCTCAAATTCCTCATTTTCGCACAAACCCTAGTGTCTTGCTACAATTTGACAATTTTCTAGGCTTGGCCTATGTTTTGCCCTTTTGGACCCCTTCCCCTCACTCAATATTTGAAATTGCATTTTTCCCTAATTTCTAACATCCCTCCCTACTTCCCAAAATTTTCTCAAGAATTTATAAGCCCCTTATCCCCTTCATTTCACTTCATTTCGACAAATCCCCTGTTCCACACATCGTGATAGGTTTTACTCCAATGATGTTTCTGAGAAAAGAAAGATGAATTTGAGAAAACTGAGCGCTTTTTTTGTCCAAAATAGGCCAAGTAATAAAATCCTCCTTCACTTTTTACATAGGTCTCATGGTTTTAGAGAAATGTCAAAAATACAGTTGCCTCAGGAGAATTGATGCACTTCTGAAGTGACCTAGGGAAAATCAAGATTTATTTTAGCTTGGTTGGCCAAATGACTTTCTTGATGAGTGAAATGATAACTAAACACAAAGAAATTTCGAATGAGCTATCATGAGCTCAATTTGGGGTTGAGGAAGACCTTTAAAATTTGATGGCAACATCACTCTACCTTCAGGTAGCCTAATTTTGCACATTTTGACTAGTCTTGGGAGATTTGACTTTTGATAGGGGAAATGAACTCCAAATTTAAAAGTTCAAGTTGTGATGGAAATGAAACTCAATAGGATTTCCAATGAGCTATCCCCTGCCCAATTTTGACACCGGGAAGGCCTCCAAAAATAGTCTGTAAAAAGGCACGGTGCACCTGGGCACTGGCGCGACGCACCTACTATGAGCTTGTTAAACTCTGGTTCCACACTTTCTCTTTGTCTTACTTGCGGTCCTGCACCTAATGGTCATGTTTGTAGTGCACCTAACAACACTGTCCCTGTGTTAAAGGTGAGGGCTCTTGTTTTAGACATCATTCTTGCTATGAGCTTGCCCGATTTTTTGTCACTCATCTACATAATGGCCAAGTGAACCTATCTCAGAAACAACAGGCATTCCAAATGTGGGTGAACAGTGCAACAAAGGGCAGCTAGTGGACAAAGAAAATTATGAGCCTTATATCAAGGCTGGTTATCAGAGGAAAATTAGTAGGGTCTTCCCTTTCAGATACCTACACGATACATATGCACGCCTTATGAAACTCATAATTAAATATTTCAGCTGTGAAGGTAGATTTTCTTTCTTGTACACCTACCATATTAGATTATTGATGCATTTCACTAGGGTGAGGATGATGAACATACCCCATTTCATATGCGAGAATATTGAGAGAACGACCACATTGGTGCAAAGGAAATCTTCTCATCAACAATACAACAACATTTATCACGTTGCATTGATCAAGATTGTGGTGTTGCATCAGCTGAGCTTGCTGAATATTTCATGGGATGATTTCATTTCACATGAGGTCTTCACAAATCCTCAAGTGATCCCATTATTTTTTCATGATGTAGGAGGGCCTTCACATCAGCAAGAAATGCATGAGAATCAAACCACCAGTGTCCTAGTGTTTGTCACTTACCAAAAGGGCACAAGGAGATTGTTTGCAACAGCAAAACGAGTATTATCTCCACCCGCGGTGGAAGGGGTCTTGTTTCCTTCAATACCAAAGTAGGTACAGGACAAGGGTAAGTATCCATTGCATGATAAGGGGCCTTCAGAAGGTCAGGAGGCAGATTTAATTCTCATTCAGGTTGATCACACTGATTTGGGCTCAAAGCTCAAGGAGATCATTCAAGAGTTGCAAGATGACATTCATGATTTGCCTCTCAACTTTGAAAGAGCCAAGTGGATAATCAACTATCTAGAGCAGAGAAAAAATAGATAGAGGATCAGAAAACCATCATGGAGCTCCAAAACATAAGAGAAAACGACAAGCTGCTAAGAGGAGGAAAATAAAGTTGACACCACTTGAACAAGAAATTAAAGCTGATCGTGAGTCTTGGCTTGAAAGGGAAAATATGCATTTAGAGAAGTTATTGGAGAAGGCTAATAAAGAGAAAAATATGTTGAGGCACATGGACTATCATTATTTGGCAAGAAACAAAAGTTGCAAAGTGAGAATTAGGACTTTGAAGGCCAAGTTGAGGAAAGCATTGAGGAAGAGAAAAGAGCAAGACAAGCTCCAGATCTTGGTTGAGGCTTCCTTAGACCAACAAAACACTTAATGAAGGACACTCACCCCAAATTTCAAGAAATTTAGGAAACGCAAATTTTGAATTTTTAGCCTAAAAAAAAGGTTTTTCTGCTTGGTGCGCCACGCCACCTAGTGCGCGCTTTTGCTAAGGACCTCCTTTGGACGAAAACTCATCATTTTTGGATTCCTCATGCAAAAATATGGATGCCTACAAATTTCCAAGAAATTTTGACAAGTTTTGAGCTTCCAAAAGGGTCAAAAACACCTCAAAAATGACCTTTTTGCCCCTTTTTGGCCACACATGAAGTAGTGTTGGGAGAACCCATTTTTGGAGGGGAAAATCGAGACTAAATTCAGAAATTACACTCGTTCGGGAAAGTAGACAGGTAGGCCTTTACAACAAGTCTAGTTGGAGAAAATTTAGTGCATGGAAAGGCCTCGAAAATCAGATCCAAAGTAGCGTGGCGCACAGGGACAAGAGTGTCGTGCACAGGATGAAATTTTGTTATTTTGGCCAAAAATAACTCTTTTTTTTCGCCTAGTTTTTTCTCAGTTTGACTTTTCTCTCTCTCATGGTCAAACTCACGATGTATTTGATGTAACTTGATGGGATTTGATGTAAAAATGATAAAAATTCACTCATGGAGGTAGATACATCATGAATAGGTAGTTTTCAACTGAATGAATCAGTTTCCTAGATTTTAGAGGCAAGCTATTCCACTGCCTACTTTTCAGTTCTTAGTTCAGATCTTGTTGAAACATCTCCTAAACTCATGAATTTGACCCCTAAAGCCTAGCATGAGTTTTTTTTTGTCTATATCTAGTATTTTTTCAGTCATTTGTAAAGGTTGGACTCTTGTTAATGTTTTGAGCATTATTGTACATTCATCTTTGCAGTTTGGCAAAGGAATAGACTAGGTGTCACGCGGAATGAGTCGAGGTTGCAAACAAGATCGACCTTCCTAGTATCTACTGATATCTAGTGACAAACAAGCCAATCAAAAACTATATTTCTCTAAATATGCGATTAAAACAAAGGCAAAGAAGTGTTTTAGGCCTACCTTGGGTCCAATGCAAGTTTGTGGAAGCCTTTCTCCCTCGCTCCAAACGAGCTTCCTTGAAGTATAATTCTGCAAACACAAACAAGCAAACCAAATTAAATAGCACCTGAAAAGCCAATATCATAAAGCATATTCATCATAATGATCAAGGAGATTATGAAACAAACCACACAAGACAATTTGTTAAGAAAAATGAATCTGATTGTATTAATTCAAATGAAGAAGAACTTTACAACCTATGCCTTGATGTTGTACAAGCTCCTCCCAGGGTCTGACAAGAAGTGTCCTCTACTTTGACAAGTTTCACTCACTTCCCAATGAAACCAAAAGGTATGTGATCTCTCCTCTCAAGTTTAACTAGGAAGTCCCAATTCCATCAGCATTTGCCCTCAAAATGTTTAGCTTCTAACCTCTCCAGCAACTGACCCAATGCCTTAATTTATAGTGCAATGGAGGGAAGTTACTAGGTCCTCCTTCAAAAGGATAAAGCCCTCCTTCAAAGGGATAGCTCCTCCTATCAAGGGATTAGCTCCTTCTCTTTTGGTATGCATGAACCACCTTGGAGCGAACAATCCACGTCAAAATCCTTCTAGAAACATCTAGAATTAACCCAAAAGTGAGTTTTTTAGGATAAACTTGAGCCTTTTTTACTTTTACAGGGGTACACACCCACCCCTTTACAGATAGAGTGCAGGTACGCAGGTAATATGAACAAAGGGTGCGGGTCCGCAGGTAAAAGTAGGAGAAAGTGTGGAACCAGAGTAATATTGATTTTCAATGTCTTTCTCCCATTTGAAAAGCTTGACATGAAGAGCTAAGGTCTGAGACTTGCTTAGGAGGCTAGTATAAGTGATGATAGACCCATACTGGCTGCAAATAATCATGGTGACAATATTTTTGTGTAACAATGACTACATGCCAATAATGATCAGAAAGGACATAAGGTGGCCAATAATTATTGTTGCTTCTAAGCATCTAATGATGTTGCCAAGCACATGCCACTGCAAAAATCAAGTCATCATGAGCGTCAATTCACCTACAAAAGCAAAACAGAAACAAGCACTAAACCCTAATTTCCTCTCCCACTAAGCTAGGGTTGGCTATGGGAGCAGAGATATCTGAGTAGAGGAGGCATAAGGGATATCAGAAGGTATGAGGCTATTTCATATCATCAAACATCAGGTCTCCATCATTTGTCGAGAAGTCATTCCAAGGAACAAGTCATTCACCACACATAAGGGATGTTTTTTCTTCAAATTGTGTTTCTGAGAAAGAAAAGATGAATTTGACAAACATGAGAGAGGTTTTTTTCCATAATTGACCCAAGAATAAAAACCTCTTTCATATTTTACACATGTTTCATGGTTTTGGATAAATGTCGAAAACATCTTTTGCCCTAGGAGGGTTAATACACCTCTAGAGTGACCTTGCTAAAATCAATTTTTTCTCCTAGATGGAATGACCAAATGACTTCCCTGATGAGTTAACTAATAATTATATACAAATAGCTCTCCAATGAGCTATCATCAGCTCAATTTGGAGTTGAGGAAGACCTTCAAAAGTTGACTGCAATAGCACTCTGCATTTTGTCAGCCTCATTCTGCACATTTTGACCAGTCTTGGGAGATTGGACTTTTGATAGGGAAAATCAACTCCAAATTAAAAATTCAAGATTTTTAGGAAAGTAGACTCAACAAGCTTTCCAACGAGATATCACATGCCCAATTTGGACATTGGGAAGGCTGTCAAAAGTGATCTCGAAGTGGTGCTACGCTTCTGAGGGGTGGCACTATGCTTTTGGAGACCAGCACTGCGCTTTTGGCAACTTTTCCCAGTGAAAATTAAAACAGGCACTATGCTTTTGTCCTGGCACTGCGCTTCAAAGTGGTGGCACTACGTTTTTTTGCAGGAGGGCTAGAAAACCCTCAAACTTTCAAGAAATCTCCAAATTACCCTCTCATCCCTCAATCAAGTAAGTGTTACCCCAAAGCTTCACTCTTGGCACTCAATTAATTTACTTAAGGTTAGTTAACCATGCCTAAATTGAAACCCTAAATTTCCTCTAAATCATGCCTTAAAACCCTAACTCTTTCTATACCTCCCACCACTTATTCCTAAAAGCCCTAAACCTCCCATATCTCCTTTCACCTATATTAAAAACCCTAACCCCTCCTACATATCCCTCCCTATCCCTTATTCCTTCATTCCCAAAGAAAGATCCTAAAACCCTAGTCCCTCTCTCTCATTTTCACAGGTTATACCCTCCTTCTCATTAGTCTACCAAAATACCACATAAGATCAGTTCCCCTTGCCCTTATTCCTAATCACCCATACTCACTCCCACCATAACTTCTCTAGGGGTACACAGATTCAAAACTGGACAAGATGGGCCTTCTAGCCATGTGGAAACAAGGAAAGATGTCAAGGAAACCAAAACTGTTGAGGTGATAGTATACTTAACATATCAGACAGGCACAAGGAGACGTTTTGTAGCTGCTAGGCATGTGTTTTCTCCACAAGGTGTGGAAGGGGACTTGCCTTCATCGTCAGTCCACAGGAAAATGTTATCTCTACAAGGTTCAAAAGGGGCTTTGGCTTCTACATTGACAAAATAGGTACAGCTTGAGCAATTGAGAAAAGGCAAGGAAAAAGTGTAGGAGGAAGATCTTGGTGATGAGTAGGAAAGAGATTTTGACCTGATTGAGCATGAGGAGCCATAACAGCACTTTACTCATCATGGAATTGGCATCATTGACTTGGAGGCTCAGGATGAAAAAACCATCAAAGACATCATCATTCAAGAAAGGGAAGCTCAAATACAATCTTTGGCAGACAGACAACTTAGAGAGGGCCAAGTTCATCATCAAATATTTAGAGCAGGAAAACAAACAATTGAGTGACAAGCAAGTCCTCATGGAGCTGCAAATGATCAAAGCAGACAGGCAAATGGCTAAAGAGGCTCATGTCAAATTTACTCCTATTGAGCAAGAGATTGAAAATTATATGGAAAACATGGACAAAGACAGTGATTATGATTATAAAGAGGATACATTTAGCGACAGCTTCATGGAGAGACATAGACAACAAAGGAAGCCTCATAAAGGAGGAAAAATCATCAGAGAGGAGCCCACCAGATTGAGAGAATTACAAGCTTGTCCACTTGTAGTTTCTTGTTTTAGGCACCAAGCATGTTTTGAATTTTTGAATTGGTGGAAAGAATTCAGTTTCACCATGAGTTGGCCAGGCTTTTTGTGACTCATTTATATATCAATGATGCGACATTTTCCAGATTGACCTTCACAATATCACCAGCTGTTATTTCAGAGGGCCAACAGAGATAACCAAATGATGAGGCACATGGCCTATCGCTACAGGACATGGAACAAAATTTGCAACATGAGAATGAAGCGAATGAAAGCTAGGTTAAGGAGAGCTTTAGAGGGCAAGAAAGAGCAAGATAGGTTGAATATGTTGGCTAAAGCCTCCTTGGCCAACCAAAGAAGCTGATGGTGGTGTCCCATGCCAAATCTGGGCAAGTTTTGAAGATCTTTTATTTTTTTCAAATTTTGAAATTTTCAACACAGGAAATTGGCCTAGAAGCGTAGCACCACTGGCGCTACCCTTTTCCCTGGAGAATCGGATGAGAAAAAGGCTTCCATATTTGGATTTAGGAGGATGAGAACATGCACCCTGGAAATTTTTAGAATTTTTGAAGCAAATCTGGGTCACCAAAAGGTCAAAAAACTACCAAAAAATGACCTTTCTGCCTCATTTTGGATACACATAAGCAGTCTTGGGAGATTCAAGTGTTGAGGGGTCAAATGACCTCAAAATTAAAAAATTCAAGTTGTTCCAAAAACTAGACTAGAATATCTTTCCAATGAGCTATCTTGGGCTCAATTAGGATGCCAGGAAGGCCTCCAAAAGCAAGTGGAAAGTGGTGTTGCGCTTTTGACCAGTGGGGCTGTGCTTTTGACCAGTTTGCCAAGAAAATCAAAATTTCACCTGTTTTGACTATGAATTTGTCTTCTCTCTCCTCATGGATATTTTCACTCACGTAATTAATGACATAGCATGTAAATGTGATGGTAAAATAGTGTGTCATGCGGAAGGAGTTAATCTTGCGGACAAAACCAACCTCCCTAGAAGCCTAAGACTTTCTAGTGACAAACAAGACAATTAAGAGCAATTCTTCTCTAAACATGCATTTACCATACAAGAAATCAAGTGTTTTTAGATCCTACCTGTAGTCCAACGTTGTTGTAGTAGTCCAGCCTCGTCGATCCGGATGAGCTCCTCCTTCACTTCGAAACCTGCATTCACTAACAATCAAACGATTAAATAGCACCTGAATATCTCATAAAATAAACATATTCAACATACAGACCAAGGAGTATATGAAACAACTCATTAATAACAAATTGTTGAGAAGAATGGACTTATTTGTATTAATAGAAAACAAAAGAAACCATTACAACCTGAGCCTTGGTGTTGTGCAAGTTCCTCCCAGGGTCCAGCAAGAGTTTTCCTTTACTTTGATAAGCTCACCCACTTCAAAATGAAACAAGAAAGGATGGTAATCTCTCCTCACAAGCTTCTACAAGGAAGTCCTAATTCCAACAACATCTACCCTTTAGAATGTTCAGCTTTCAACCTCCCCTCCTCTGGCCCAATGCCTGTATTTAAAGTGTTCTAGAGGAAGTTAATCAGGTCCAACATTAATGGGATACTCCCCTCTTTTGGATGGGGTAGCTCCTTTCTTGATGGAATAAGTTCCTCTTTCATAGGGATGCATGAACCATCTGGAGGCACTCAATACACGTCAAACAATCCTCTAGAATGCTCTAGAAATGACCACAAGTAACTTTTTTAAGATGAAACTCGCGCCTTTTGACCTTTACAGGAGTACGCACCCATCCCTTGACTTACAGAGCGTACAAGTACGCAGGTATAATGATCTTGGGATGCGTACACGCAGGCAAGGTAGAGAGAACCTGCGTACCCAGAGATAAACATGATTTTTAATGACTTTCTCTCTTTCTTGAAGTTTGACACGGAGAGCAGAGGTGCAAGGCTTGACAGGAGGATAATATGACTATTGATGGAGCCATATTAATTGCAGATAGTCATGGTGACAAATTTCAGTGTAACAGATTGCCCCCTAAAGTGTGAAGCTTGTAATAGATAAGGGTTTTATATCATCTAGGAAGGGTGAAGTACTTTATCATTTCAAGGATTATCTCGTGGAGAGCCTGGTTAGAACCTGCAATTTTCAACACAAAAATACATGTATAATATTATATCATCGCTGAGGTAGACATTCCCATACTCAGATCAAAACTTTAACTAACAGACTAACTACTCTGATACATGAATGATTTCATAATACATCATAATCATAATACATCATAATCATAGACTCATGTAGACACAGTATGGACGCAGCCATCTATTTATAATTGGTCTACACTATAATGAATACAAAACTCCTCGCAGCCTGGATGGTGGAAACTAGATCCAGGGTCTTCATCTCTACTTCCCGAATCGGTACGATTCTAGCCATGTGAATAAATGAGTTGATGTCGAAACATGTTAGGAATACCATGATTACCAGTCGATTGAGTTAAAACTATTAACAAGCGTGAGAGAGACCACCAGTAATGTCAATGTTCTCAAATTACCCAGTACAATCCATGAGATGTGAATGAATGAGTCGATGTCGAACATTTCATGGAATCCTTCGATCGCAAGTCAATGATGAAAACTGACGTCGAAGGCGAGAAACCTGCCATTGATGCATGCAGACTTCAAGTTACTGACGATTTCTAAGTCAACTCTCTAGATAATGTGCTGATGTCGATAGAAAGCGACCCGTTGCAGGCAAGCCCACAACACGCAATCATAGTTAAAGTTGAAGAAATGTTGCTGTAAGGACTGACTCAAGGATGATAAAATGGATGATAGGTATTTTTCAGTTGAATGTTTTGTTTATAGACCTCTTGAACACATAACGACACAATAGATGGCTTGGTGACGAATGACTCAAAGTTAATCCCCGGAACCCGGCTGAAGAATTTCAATGTGGTTTGATCAACTATGAGACAAAGGATTTCCCAACCCAGGTGAATAAAAAGTGTCGTGTTCAAGAGTGGTAGTAAGGTTTTTCTGAGACAAAAGGATATCAAATAGGTTCATTCTTCTCTCTTTTTCCCCCACCATTTCTGGAAAGTACCTCTTTATTTTTTACAAGCTTAAGGACAATAATATATGCTTGATTATAAGCTCATCCTTCGGATGAGTCCAACTTAGTTTTTGATTCGAACCCTAAGAAGGAGTGGTCTGTTCCTGTTTGTAATAGAACAGGTCCTTTAGTGTGAAATTTTAACGAGTCCAGTATAGGAGAAACTCGGCGTTTTTCATATTTAGAGAGTCTGAAAAACTTAGAAGACTCCAGATTGAACTTTTTCGTAAATTTGTGTCTCCTAAGCCCGAAAAAGTATAAAAATAATACCTAGGAGAACCGCTTGATCTTGCGACCAAGGATATTTTCATAGTTAGTGTCTTTGACCTAAAAAGTAAAAAGCGATCAAGGACACGTCGTTTTATTTCCAATATCGAATTTGAAACGACAAAAATCCGGCAATCTTTTCTTGTTTTTACGGTCAGGAAAGGGCTATAAGGGGACCGTCTTTTAATTCCGTTTTAACGAGTGTAAAAGAAACGCTCGGCAATCTTTTCAGTTTTTAGGAGTCAGAAAAGGGCTTAAAAGATGACTCTGATGTTTAATTTGTGAAAAATGACAAGTTTTCCCTGAAAATCCCTCTGTCCTGCACAAAAAGCGACACATTACTCATACCTGCATACCTGTTTAAGATAGGCCAAAATACATTGAAAAATGTCCTTCCATGGTGAAAAATAAACAAATTTAGTATTTATTCATCCAAAAAACCTATAAAAAGACTTTTTACCATGTCATTTTTACCATTTTACTGTTGAGGGAGAGAAAAGGGCTTTTGGCAAGAAACTTCTCGTGGACTTTGCGAAGAATCCAACCGTCGGAATCGAGAGCTGTCTCTTTCAGGTATTCCACAACATCCTCCTCTTCAGTTTCATCTGTTTAGAATTTTAATTTTAGCCCTTGTTTGATTTTTTGGGGGCTTTGGGGTTTTGGGATGCGCTCCTCGGGGTACGCAGGTAGTCCATGGGTAACCTGCGTACCCCGACATTTTCCTTAAAGGGAAAATGGTCAGGGTACGCAACCTACCTTCAGACCAGGT
>APFE031633954.1:0-20512 GCA_000404065.3 Pinus taeda
CTTTATTCATCTGCCAAGAGTTCAATTACAACAGAAGTTCCGACCTTCAGCACTACAATGATTCAGTATCACGCGCTAGCTTTTCAACTGTAGATGTCTCCTCTTTATAGAGGAGACATCTATTGCAATAGATTGTTCTACAGTTTCATTCTTCTGTACAAAAATAGGAAATTGATTCCTGTTACAACCATATATTATCTTTGTCATCCTTGGTCAATCGGTTCTTTCCGCTATTGCAAAACGGATGATCTTCGTCTATCTCCTCGGATTCCTCATGCTATCTTTGGTTACTCTGCTATTGTTGCTGATTCAGTACATCTTAACCGTCCTTAAAATACTTTGTGTTATTCCTGATGTTCCCGTGTCTCTGGCTTGATTGACTTGATCCTGCTTTATCATCATCGGTCGAGTATAGTCTTGCCAGCTTCGGACAGTTGCTGTTGCGAATTAAGACATTTCCCACTTTATTCAATTGTTGCTTCTGGTGTTGCAGCAACTGCATAGTTGCTGTTCCTGGTGTTGCAGCTACTGTGAATCATGATTCTGTGGACTTTGAACAATTCCAATCAACTGTCAGCGACTTAGCTAATTAATTGTAAAGATAACATGAATATGTGTTGAATAATTAATCATATAGCAAATGAGGAGAGTTACTTCATACCTTGGGATGATGAGTTCAAGAATGATATCAAGGGTTTCAATTCACAGGTAAAAAAGAGTAATATCATAGAAAAATGTAGGGTCAAAAATAGACAATTCAGAGTCCTAACATCCCCACCAACTGAAAGGGTTGCATGTCCTCATGCAACGTTTAGTCTCAATCTGAGTCGGAGAACTGGGATGAACAGTGTAAGTTGCTGATAGAGTAGCTCGAGAAGGCTTTATCCGACTTACTTCTGAATCACTGAACATTCTGTATCTGCTGCCATGCTGCTACCTCCTCCTTCTTGGTTAGTTTATAATGAGCTTTGTATTGCCGACCTGGTAACCATAAGAGAGGGAAATGAAAATGGTAGCCAATCCATTTCTCTGCACAGTTTTCCATACATTTAACATAAAAAGGTATGCGTGAAATCGCTACCTGGAGATTAGGGGGATTGTAGGGGTGGTATTCCTGTCTTTCTCTGGGACAATGTTCCCAGAATAACTTATTTGCTTCAACAGCCAGTGCCCCTTTTGTTTTCACATAATGCTGGCAGTTTTGCAAAACCCCTGCCTGTAGCTTCTTTATATGGTCAACCAATTCTAGATTACTTACATAATTCCGATTTTGTGTAATGAAAGTGGCTGGATTGTGTGGTTCATTTCGAATCCATAGGAGGCAGTTGTTCTCATTATGTTCTGCTGACATGTAGGCATTTTTCCAAGTTAATTGATTAGCCAGAAAAGAGATAAATGCTCTTAATTGAATATCACCAACAACAGGAAGTATATTCATCGCTCTATCTTCAGGCATAGTCTCATTGTGAAGATAGAGTTCACAAAGCAGGTTTTGATCGTTATGTGGTGCTTCCTTGAATGTTGCAATAAACTGGTCAGGTGTATTAACTTGGTACGGTCTTCCATCTCTTAATTCTTTTATTTGTAAGAACGCCAGGCGTTCTCTAAAAAATACTGCATAATTAAAAGAGGGCTTTCTTGTAGCCAATACCCTCTGAAGCAGATCAAAATCACGGGATAGCCTAGCTTTTACCTCCTTATTTTCTTTATGCTGGGCTCTAGACTGTTCCAATGCATCCCAATTTCTATATGCATAACTGAACCAGAGTGACTTCTGCTGTTGGAATGCCTTTCCTTGTGAGAGCTCATATTCTCTTTTCCATGTATCCTTTAGCTGTTGAAAGCTAGAGGTCTCCGTGTGAGCATTTTTGACAGAAGGAGTTTCAGTCTGTGCATAGGCATCCTTGACACAGTGGAGTTCAGTGACTTCATTTTGTGCATACGCTTCCTTGACACAGTGAAGTTCAGTGACTTTAGTTTGTGCATACGCTTCCTTGACACAATGGAGTCCAGTGACTTCAGTCTGTGCATGAGTGTCAATGAAGGATCTCTATTCTACAGTAATTTGGGTGGGTCGTGGTGGTACCATATCTTCCTCCATAGCTGTTGGAAAACCTGCTGATTCTTGTGTGACAACATGTTGTTCTTTTCCGCTCCTGCTGGTTCTTGTGCGACAACAGGCTGCTGTATTTCTTCTTTTACAGCTTTTGGAAAACCTGCTGGTTCTTGTGTAATAGCGGGTTTTTCTTCTTCTCTTCCTGCAACTCCTGCTGGTTCTTGTGTGGCAGCAGGTTGTTGTATTTCTTCTGTTTCTCTCCCTGCTGGTTCTTATGTAACAACAGGTTGTTCTGTTTTGATTACAACAACAGGTTTTTCTGTAGCAGCAGGGGGTGGCGGATTAGCTTCATTCATTGGGACTTGTACTACCTTATATCCTGCTTGAGTGTATAATTCTCCACATTCACTGCACATGTACTCATTATACTGACTCTTTTCTGTTATCGTTGCTACCCGTGCTAGGAAGTGGAGATTATATTCATTCTGGTAGGCTTCCTTGACCATTATTATCTCCTGTTGATAATCTTTAATCTGGGATTTTAAATACTCAATTTCTTCCTGCAGGGAGGCTATGGTAGGCGGGGCTTGCGTACCTGCAGGCTCTAGTGGATGAGAGGATTGTTGTTCCACGTTCATTTGGGCATTTGCATCCCCAACAGGTGGTTCTTGTGTGTCACCTGTTGGGTTAGTGGTTGGTTCTTGTGTGGCAGCCACTTGCCCCATATCATCTTGGGTGTCTATTTTGGATCTTTCGGCAGTTGGTTCTTGTGTATCAACTGCCTCAGAAAATGCTGTCACAAAGCTGTCAACGCTCTGCATCTCAGCCGCAGAGGGTGAGGAGGGGGACTGTTCTGGAATAATTGGACTATGGGGTGTTAGGATAATAGGTGAAGAACTGGAAATCAAAGGGCTGGTAAATTTAACTGCTGCGGTTGACCGTTTTCTCTGCCTCTTTAAGGAGGCAGGAAAATCAACAATTTTTCTTTTTTGGTCACTTTCCTTGGAGCTGGGGAAAGTATCAGGATTAGCAGTTGCTTTGATTGAAGCCCTGGTTCTTCTTCTTTTTGGTGAAATTTCAGTTTGCTACTGTTTTTTCCTTTTAAGAGAAGCAATGGGAGAATTATCCTCAGAATCATTAGTAGAAATATGAAGCACAGGAGTAGATGGTTGAGCTTCATTGGGGGATGGGGTCCTCTGCAGGGGTGTTTCTACTGTTAATTGCTGAGGAATTTCTTAAGGGATTTGCTCTGGCTGCTGGGGGACTTCCTGAGGTATTTGTTTCGGCTGCTGGGGAACTTCCTCTTGGGGTACTTGTTTCGACTGGGGAGCTTCCTCCTGGGGTACTTGTTCCGGCTGCTGGGGAACTTCCTCCTCCTGCTGAGGATCTTCTTCTATTTGCTGGGGAGGGTTAATGATAGGGGGTGGTTGATTTAGAGCAAAGCCTCTATTTATCAGGAGTTGGAATAACCTATGGTGTTTAAGGGAAAGGGCTGGATGCTTCGCTTTTTCAGCATAATGTGACATGTTTTTCAGACAACCCAATAGATAATAGGGCATATTTATGAACTGTCGATGCCTCAAATGATTTACCAAAACGAAGTCGTGTTGGTAAATTACCTGGTAACGACCTTCGCAAGTTAAGTATTGCTTAACAAACTCCGCGACCTTTGACCATGGTGGAGGCAGTGACTGAAGAGCGACCCCTCTGCCTTTAGCTTCTACGTGTTCGCCTGGTAGAAAGAAGCCTTGCTGCACATTCAAAATAAGATGTTTCCCGCTGAACCATCGTATACTGTTGGTTGGTAGCCCAAAGAATTGGGTTACATCTTCCTTTGTTACCGGTATACGTACTCCCTGGAATGTCGAAAATCCCTCTCTCAAATTGCATGTGAACTCCAACACTTGCTGTGTGTTGAAGTCTGGAAGTCTTCTGAAGTAATCTACCCATCCTGCCTGCAGAAAAATTTGATAAACCTTGGGGTAGAGTTCTAGTAACGCTGTCGTGCCAGGTTCATAGGTAATCAGATTTCCTCCCATAGCTGCTACTTCAGCGAACAATACACGATACAGAACCTGGTTTCCGAGTTTGAAACAGAGCAAACCGTTACAAATAAGGATATGCCACGGCAGAGTAAATTTTAGATATTACCGTGAGGGATAAGGGTGGCAGCGATTACATGTTATGGAATAATTGTGATATTTTGATAATCCCCCCCAAATCTACGGCTGAATGATTTGATTGGTAGTATAATGATTTCGACAGTCGTATCACATCTCTGCATTAACTATAAATTAATATTCACACTTAAACATGCGTACCTTTACTTTTTACCTTTAATCGCACGCAAAAGTCTTAACTTGTATTTTCTGGCTTAATCATAATTTGAACGGGCTTTTAATCGTGACCACACAAGCGATCTGACGGGGAGTAGCAGTGACGACGTGTACTTTGTTAGAGTGCTTGGCTGGTCCCTTGAATGCAGTGAAATATGTCCCATCAGGATGATGATTCATTAAGTGCTGGGATTGGTGTTGCAGTGTTGAAAAGTGACATTTTGCCGGAACATAAGCTCGTGCGGTAAATGGTGTTACAACAACGGGGAATGATATTGTATTGACGGAAAGTGGTGTTGCAGCAACGGGAAATGACGGAAAGTGGTGTTGCAGCAACGGGGAAAGATGAAAAGTGGTGTTGCAGCAACGGGGAATAATATTGTATTGACGGAAAGTGGTGTTGCAGCAACAGGGAATGACGGAAAGTGGTGTTGCAGCAACAGGGAATGACAGAAAGTGGTGTTGCATTAAAGGGGAAAGATGAAAAGTGGTGTTGCAGCAACGGGGAATGATATTACATTAACAGAAAATGGTGTTGCAGCAACAGGGAATGGTGTTGCAGCAACGAAAAAATGGTGTAAAACTTGACTTATGATCCAAAAAGAGTTCCCAAGCTGAAAAGTGATCCTTTTAGGATTTTTATTCTCAGCCATCCTCCAAAAGTAAGATCTACAAAACAACTAATTGTAACATAGAAGCCCCTTGGCAGGGATTATTAGTTCAGAAATCTAATCTAAGAATAAATAAATGAACAAAAATTTAAGTGCCTTGAGGGGAAGCAAATTCCCCCAAAAAAACATAGTGTAGTTCTGCCATGCAGGTAGCTTTGAAATCCTCCTTAGAAACAGGCCATTGATACGAACGGAGTCGGTATCCATTCACTAATAATGGTGTCCTATTATCATCAATCGTTAAAAGTCTGACTATTCCGTTTGGAAATACAGCATCTATTTCATAAGGTCCTAGCCACCTTGTTCTCAATTTACCTTGGAAATTCTCGAAACGGGAGTCATACAGTAAAGCCCAATTACCTTTCTGGAACTGCTTCTGCTTAATAGTTCTATCATGCCATCTGGTTCTTTGTTGCTGAATCATGGTTGTCTGGTGGATGGCATCCAATCTTTTCTCGTCTAGCTCCTGCAGCTGCTGCAACCTGGCTGTCTATGCAGCAGTCAAATCAAGGTTAACAGCTAAAGCAGTTCTCAAAGTTTTGATTTCAAAATCCAAAGGGAAAATAACATTTTTACCAAAAACTAACTCATAGGGTGAAAAGCCTGTGGTGTTCTTCCAAGTCGTTCTCTAAGCCCAAAGTGCTTCAGGTAGCTTTTGAAACCAGTCCCTCCTGTTTTCCTTTATTGTTTTTGTCAGAATAGCTTCTATGACTTTGTTGGTGCTTTCCACCTGCCCATTTGACTGGGGGTGATAAGGTGTGGTCATTCTATGCTTAATATGGTATTTCTGCAATGTGTCTTTGAAGCCATGGGAATTAAAAGGAGGTCCTCCATCAGTGACTATCTCCCTAGGCAACCCATACCTAACGAAGATTTCTTCAAATAAAAATGTTAATACTTATTCCTCATTAGCTTTGATAAGTGCCTTGGCCTCTACCCACTTAGTCATGTAATCTGTACATACTAGTATGTAAACTCTTTGATTAGATGGAGGGTTAATGGGACCTATAAAATCTGCTGCCCATCTTTCAAATGGTTCAAGAATTACCTAGGGATTGAGTGGCATTTCATCCCTGTGGTTAGGCTGGCCCATTCTTTGGCTGCTATCACAGGCCCTGACATATTTCTTTGCATCTTTGAAGATTGAGGGCCAGTAATATCCCATCCTGAGGACTTTGTGTGCTGTTCTTTTATCTGCAAAATGTCCTCCACAAGGTCCATCGTGGCAAGCTTTCAGTACATCATAAATCTGATCTTCACCAATGCATCTCCGGATCTCCTGATCGAGTCCTGTGTGAAACAGACAACCGCTTATCCAGTTGTACCTAGCGCTCTGCTGAATAATTTTCCTTTTTTCTCTGTGCGATAGGTGTGATGGTAATTTTCCTGCAACTAAGTAGTTAGCAATATCTACGTACCAAGGTGAGTGAGCAGAGATTGCAAATAAATACTCATCGGGAAAAGAATCATCTACTGGAATATTTTCATTAGTTTTTAACCGAGAAAGAAAGTCAGCAACTACATTTTCTTTTCCTAGTCTGTCTACAATTGTGATATCAAATTCCTGTAATAACAGTAACCATCTAGTGAATCGAGCATTTGTAACTAATTTATTCATTGGTATTTAATGGCCGAGTGATTGGTATGCACAAAAGTAGTATAACCAGTGATGTAATGCTTAAATTTGTTGATAGCATAAATAACTGCTAGAAATTATTTCTCAGTGACCATGTAATTAAGTTCTGCGGGAGTCATGTTTTTACTAATGAAATAAATGGCATAGGGAAAACCATTTTCTTCCTGTCCCGAGACAGCTCCAATGGCAGTGTCTGAGGCATCAGAGGATATGTGAAAGGGGAGTGCCCAATCTGGTCCTCTCAAAATGAGAGCTATGGACAACTAATGTTTAAGCTGATCAAATGCTTTTTCACAGTCATCAGTCCACTTAAATTCAGCGTTTTTCGTTAATAACACAAACAGAGGGGAAGCTATCTTAGAAAAAACTTTGATAAATCTTCTGTAATACCCTGCATGTCCTAAGAAACTTCTTACTTCTGTCTGGGTTTTAGGGATAGGGAGGGTCAAAATTACCTGTATTTTTGCAGGATCAACTTGAATTCCTAATAATGAAACAAAGTGGCCTAATACAATGCCTTCATTCATCATCATGTGGCATTTCTCAGTACTTAAGGCAAGATGTGCTTCAATACACCGCTTAAGTACTTTTTCAAGATTCTACAGAGCATCTTCAAAGGTTGTTCCATAAGGAGTAAAGTCGTCCATAAACATTTCTAAGGAATCATTTATCATATCGAAAAAGATCCCTATGACCGCTCTCTGAAATGTTGCTGGGGCATTACATAGCCCAAATGGGAGAACCCTGTAAGCAAAGGTCCCCCAAGGGCTAGTAAAAGTGGTTTTATCCTGGTCCTGGGGTGCAATCCTTATCTGATTATATCCGCTAAATCCATCCAAAAAGGAAAAGAACTTCTTACCAAGCTAAGTTATCTAATACCTGATCAATGAATGGTAAAGGGAAATGGTCCTTCTGGGTGGCCTTATTTAGGGCTCTATAGTCTACACATACTCGCCATTTCCCATTTTCCTTGGGTACTATTACTAGCGGAGAAACCCATTCACTATCGGATATGGGGTATATAAATCCTGCATTTAACCATTTTTGAAGCTCTTCTTTTACTATTTCCCTTAGATTGGGGTTCATCCTTCTTTGGGGTTGACAAACTGGTCGGGATCCTTCTTTAGTATAAATACGGTGAGTGCATAGTTCAGGGGAAATCCCTTTCATGTCTGTATAATCCCAAGCGAATGCCTCTTTATTTTCTTTAAGTAGCTTCATTAACTGTTGTTTTTGATCATCTGTTAGGTTAGGTTTTATATTTAATGTTTTACCTGGTTCGATTTCTACTATCATACTTTTGGAAGGACTGCCAGCTAGTATCTGAGATAAATTTTCAGTTTCAAGGTTGTTCTGGGATTCTGATTCTAGGATTGCAGTGAGGTGATTATGTATTTCTGAGATAACCGAAGAAGGTTTAGAAATAAAGTTGCTGCTTAATTCATCTTCGGTTGAGTCTTTGAGAGTTAAAGCTTGTCTGACAGTTAAAATAGGTTGGGTTTCCTCCTCCTCATAATTTACCCATATTGAATTATCGTTATTAATCATGGGTGTGGCATGAGGATAAAGAGTCAACTGTTTAGTTTCCTGCCCATTGGATATTGTCATTGATCTAGACCTACAGCTGATGAAAGCATCTGCTGTAGCCAGCCAAGGTCTTCCTAGAATTAATGGATGACCCCCCAACTTTGTTTTAGTTTGTAACACCACAAAGTCAGCTGGGTAATTCCAAGATTCTACAGAAATTACCTGGTCTTCGATGACTCCTTCAGGTTTAATTGTAGAGCGGTCAGCCAGCTCTAAAATGGTTGGAGTTTCCCTAATTAAGTGTTTCAATTGCAGTAATTGTGCTGTTTCAAGTGTCATAATATTTATTGCAGCACCTAGATCTACTAGAACTTTAGAGACAAAGGTTTTGCCGACCTGAACTGTTACTGTAGGGTGACCAGGGTCACCATATTTCATAGGGGGGTCTTTTTATGTCATCAAAGCAGTCAGTTCTCCCATCACATGAACTGTGAGGGGTTCCTTGGCTTTTCTTCCAGGCTTTCTAACACAAATATCCCTAACAGTTCTGGCGTAGATAGGGACATCTCTTAGTGCTTGCAATAATGGGATTTTGACATATAAATTCTGCAATTCTCCTAAAAGGTTAAAAGCTGGTGGCTCAAACGTTTTATTAAGAGTCAATCTTTCAGGGAAGGGTGGCTCTGCTGTTTGGACAATCTTGTTAGAAGATGATTCAAGAATTTCAGTATCTTTATTGGATGACTTTTCCTTTCTAGTTTCTTCTTTTTCAGAGTCAGTAATGTCATCTATGATGGGTTAAACTATTCTCCCAGAGCGTAAATGGATATCATTACATTGCATAGGGAGGACAGGTTGACTTTGAATATCGATTACCTACAAGGCTTTATTATTGTTTGGATTGGGGTTAGGTTGCACAGGCAGTTGGGGTCTCATTGATTGGTTATTCTATGGGGCATTAGATGGTAAGGAAAGAGATTGCTGATGTTGAGGAAATGGAATCTGATGGGCTGCCCAATTTGGATTCCATTTATTAAAATAAGGTTGTTGAAGAGTCCAAGGATTCCACATAGTAGGGTCAGTAAAAGGAGGATTTGGTTGCTGCATAGGAAATTGCATCGGATTAAAGGGTGGGTATTGCATTTGATTCATGGGTGGGAAATTTGTTTGAAAAGGAGACTGATTATTCCAACAACTAAATGATGTGTTAGAACTCATACCTTGTCTTTGTGGCCATTTCCTCCTCTGTGTCATCAGGTACACTGCTTCAGCTTCTTCTTCAGTTGATTGCAGTGCTTCCTTTATTCCTGGCAAAGAGGGGCATTGCTGAGTTTCATGATCCTTTTCACAAATGGTACAAATAGGTACGTTATCTAATGGACATTCCCGCAGTGGATGCTTTCCTTTGCATTTGGAGCAAAAGATAGCCAGGGCAGCTTCTGCTTCTTCCTGTTTCTTTTTAACCTGCAGAGCATCAATTTTGTGAAGCAAAAGAGCTTAGTATTTCAGTTTTGAATTGTTCAAGCAGATTACCTATTTCAGCTCATGTTGCTCCTCCGCTTGCTGACTTCTGAATTCTTGAATATGTACTGTCCCTAGTTTTTGGTCTACTTGCTGCTCCTCTGGAACACCGCATGCAGAGGTTGATAATCTCATCAAATGGTTCTTTGGAAATATCCCCTTTTCCGAGCATATTTAACATATCTAGGCAGTCATATCGTACTCCTTTTAACATTATTGTCTTCAAAATATCCTTACTCATGGTTGGGTGATCTGATCGTTGCAAATTATATTGCAGTCTCTCTACAAAGTCCTCCAGATTCTCATCCTCTTTCTGAACCATTTTAAACAATTCTTCCTTTCTCTTATTCGACAATAGTCCTGATACTTGCTCAGAAAGTTTTCTTTCATTTGATCCCATGTGGTGATTACATGAGCCCCTAGGCTCATAAACCATCTTAATGTGTTCCCTTTTAGTGTTGCTGGAAACAATTTTAACTTCTGAGCAGGAGTTACATAATCATAACTTCTACACAGTATATCAAATTCAAAGAGGAATTCATCGAGATCTTCAGAGGATAACCCATGAAAATTAGGCAATGCCGCAGGTGGAATATTTTTCATTGGGACTGCTCCTCTTGGGAGGTCCCCAATAGGAAATTCCGGGGTGGAAAGTGAGTTTTCCCCCCTTCCTTCTGCTATGTTATCCTCCATTATTCTTCTCCCCGAGTCACTGGCTCTGTCTTCAGTATCTTCTGATTCTTCAGGTTCCTCTGCTGGTTCCTCAGTGTGCTCTGATGTTTCCAGCTTCCTTTCAGGCCCTAGTACTTCTTCTGTCTGATGATCTGTTTGAGAAGAATACTGAATTTGAGGTCTTCGGGAACTCGTTCTCTGAGATGTCTCAGCTTTTGAAATGATCTCGTCAATGAAAGTCTTTCTTCCGCCTCCTGTGCCCTTACCGCCTGCGAAGTTAGCTTTCTTGCATCCTCTGATGCACCTGTTATTCTAAAGAAAAATCATTAATGCCTTTAAGAATGTTTAGTCGCCTTCCCCGGCAACGACGCCAAAATGTTGGTCGCTCGAATTGTTATTGATTAACAGTTGAGCACCACATTGATTTTTCAACCTGGGAAAGTCTTTTTATCTCAAAGGTGACCGTGTACTGTATGTACTTTAAGTTAAAAGCATTAAAAGTTGTAGTAAAACAAATCTAATTCCTATCAAACGCTTACTCTGTGTTACAACAGTCTTTAAACTTTTGCAGAAATGAAATGAAATTAAGTAGAGATAACAAATCTGCGGAAAAATGATGGCTGTTGTAACAGAGGACCAGGACCCTGTCCTCAGAATAAGGACGCCCAGCACATGCCTCTGTGATCAGTCGCCAATACACACCAAAATCCTATTCACCGGTGACACACTTCTCGCAGCGCCAATCGATTAAAGGAATAGCGTATCAGCCAAAGAAAAATACCAAAAACAAGGCTAACACATACATAATTAACACACACTTAACAGGAAAAGAAATGGGGTGAATCTTGTGAAGAAGGTGGGCCCTGTCCCTCTCACAAGATTCCCCTACACACAATTACTAAATTAAAATGCTCAAAACCAAACTTTATTCATCTGCCAGGAGTTTAATTACAACAGAAGTTCCAGCCTTCAGCATTACAACGATTTAGTATCACGCACTAGTTTTCCAACTGTAGATGTCTCCTCTTTATAGAGGAGAAATCTATTACAATAGATTGTTCCACAGTTTAATTTTCCTATACAAAAATAGGAAATCAGTTCCTGTTACATCATACTGTTACAACCATATATTATCTTTGTCATCCTTGGTTAATCAATTCTTTCTGTTATCGCAAACCGGATGATATTTGTCTATCCCCTCGGATTCCTCATGCTATCTTCGGTTACTATGCTATTGTTGCTGATTCGGTGCATCTTAACCGTCCTTAAAATACTTTTTACTGTTCCTGATGTTCCCGCGTCTGTGGCTGGATTGACTCGATCCTGCTTTATCATCATCGACCGAGTATAGTCTTGCCAGCTTCGGACAGTTGCTGTTGCAAATTAGGACATTTCCTGCTTTAGTCAGTTGCTGCTTCTAGTGTTGCAGCAACTGCACAGTTGCTGTTCCTGGTGTTGCAGCAACTGTGACTCCTGATTCTGTGGACTTTGAACAATTCCAATCAACTGTCAGTGACTTAGGTAATTAATTGTAAAGATAACATGAATATGTGTTGAATAATTAATCATATAACAAATGAGGAGAGTTACTTCATACCTTGGGATAATGAGTTCAAGAATGATATCAAGGGTTTCAATTCATAGGTAAAAAAGTGTAATATCATAGCAAAATGTAAGGTCAAAAATAGACAATTCAGAGTCCTAACACTCTTCAGATCCTTGTTCGCTTGTACATTCTACAGACGAAGGAATTGTTCAATCAATGATGATAGGAGAGGTGCCATGGAAAGATTACCACCATCGTTCCAATCTTCCAGATTACCACGAAGATTGTTCCAACAAATTTAATCATCCTTCAGTTTTTTGTTTTCTATCAAATATTATAAACACAGTGGGTTCCAAGCAAAATTTATCCAATATTGAAGAAACTATTGCCATAAATATCTCGATGAAACTAGATGTTGTAGAGAATATTCATGTCGGCAAATCTTGCTCTTCTTTAGAACTAGAAATATATTATGCTCTCTTTCGTGAATTCAGAGATGTCTTTGCATGGTCATATGAAGAAATGCCACACATTGACTCAAGCATAGTTGAACATGAAATTAAGATGTATCCAGATGTCAAACCGATACGACAACGACTTCGGCAGGTGCACCCGAAGAAAGCCGATGCCAACAAGGTAGAATTTGAAAAGATTTTACATGCTGGTTTCATTTACCCAGTTCCTCTAACTGATTGGGTATCGAATATTGTTCCTGTGATGAAAAAACAAGGAACGGTTAGAGTGTGTGTTGATTACAAGGATGTAAATCAAGCTTGTCTAAAGGACAACTACCCTACACCCTTCATCGACCAGATAATTGATGAATGCGCCAGATGCAAAAACTTTACATTCATGGATGGATTTTCCGGGTATAATCAAATTAATATCCACCCATAGGACCAGTCAAAGATTGCATTTATCTGTCTGTGAGGCACATTCGCATACTGCAAGTTACCTTTCGATTTAAAGAACGCAGGGGAAACTTTTCAAAGGGCTATGAATTATGCCTTCCATGACATGAAGAACATCGTTCAAACATATCTCGACGATCTACTGGCTCATTTGCGAAAGAGGATTGACCATCCGCAACATTTGAGAGCTATATTTCTGCATTGCCGACACTACAAGATACGACTCAATCCACACAAATGTGTGTTTTGTGTCAGTTCTAGTCATTTACTTGTCTTTGTGGTTTCTAAGGATGGGATTCCACTCGACACATGTAAGGTTCAGGCGATAATCGATATGCCTCCACCTTCAAATTTGCTTCAAATTCAGAAACTCCAAGGGAAAGCAAACTTTCTAAGGAGGTTCATTCCAAATTATGCTGAACTTGCTAAAGGTTATATGCATATTTTGAAAAAGGAAGTACCCTTTAATTGGGATCAGGTTGCACAAGCTTCCTTTGATGCTCTAAAATAATCCCTAATAAAAGCATCATTAATGTACGCTCCTGATTATCAAAAAGACTTTAACCTGTATCTAGCTATAGTAGATACGACCATCACAATGGTTTTAGTTCAAGAAGACAATGGAATTGAACATCTTGTCTATTATTTAAGTTGAAACTTAAATGATGCAGAAAGAAAGTACTCTTGTGTTGAAAAGATGGCTCTTGCAACTGTTCAAGCAGTACAGAGATTTCGACGCTATATCCTGAGTCTTTTGAAAAACTACCATTTTGTTAGATTGCAACCCAATGACTTACATTCTATCGCGTCAGTTACTTGGGGGAAAATATTCGAAATGGATAGCCATTTTGCAAGAGTTTGATTTGGAATTCGTAAAATCCAAATCAAAGGAATCTCTGGTTTTTGCGGAGTTACTATACGACTTCCCATCGTCGTCCAACGATTCAACATCCAAAGCATCAATCGTGGATGAATCTTTGTTTCTAATATTGTCGAGTGACCCATGGTATGGAGATATAATCATCTATCTCCAAACTGAAACTTATAGGCCTAATACCTCTCGCTTCGAACAATGACGTACTCGATACCAAGCAAAAGACTACATGATCGTCGGTGATACACTTTACCATCATGGTATCGATACAGTTCAGTGAAGGTGCCTCACCCATGAGGAGGCCGAAAAGGTCCTGAATGTTTGTCATTCAGGCATGTGTGGGGGGAATCAATCTGGTTACACTACGGCACAAAAGATCTTATGGGTAGGATACTTCTAGCCAACAATGTTCAAAGATTGCATAACTACAGTCAGAAGTTGCCATTTTTGTCAAATCTTCAACCACAAAACCAGAATACCACCCGCACCTCTGCACCCAGTAGTTGTTTTTGGGCCATTCGCCAAATGGGGCATAGATTTCATGACATGTAACCCCACCTCGACCGGGGGGCATGGGTATATCATAGTCGTAGTTGACTATTTTACAAAATGGGCCAAGGTGATGCCTACATTAAACAACAACGGTGAAACAACTGCTCTTTTCTTTTTCAATCATGTAGTCCCTAGATTCGGTGCTCCACAATCTATAGTCACAGATCATGGATCGCATTTCTGCAATCACATGATGGTTGAATTGGCTGCTAAATTAGGATTATCCCACGACAGTTCTACTCCGTATTATCCGCAAGCTAACGGACAAGTTGAGGCGATTAACAAAGTCTTAAAGTGAATGCTGCAAAGGATGATTGGAGTCCACAAACAGAGTTGGCACCTAATCCTATACTCGGCCTTGTGGGCATATAGGACATCGGTGAGAAATGCAACCAGATTTACACCCTTTCAGCTAGTGTATGGTCTGGAGGTGGTCTTGCCGGTTCAGTGTGAAATTTCGTCTCTCAAGCTCGCAGTTGACCTTCTCCCAGGAACTTCAAAAGAGGAGGCTCGTTTCTTGGAACTAATCCAGTTGGATGAAACCCATCGTGACGCTGCCTTGGCTAATGAAGCTCATAAGAAACGAGTCAAGGCGTAGTTTGACAAGAATGTCAAACCCTGTCTCTTCTCAGAAGGTGACCTGGTCTTACTTTAGAACCAAGAATTCGATAAATTGGGAGCAGGTAAGTTCCAATCATTGTGGATGGGTCCCTACATTGTTAAGCGAGTCTTAGAAAATGGAGCCTACGATCTAGTAGATTATGATGGGATTCCACTATCGCAACCCCGAAACAGGTTGTACCTTAAGTGTTACTATGCTTAATTAAGTGTAGTAATCTCTTTATATGCTTTTGTTACATTTTTGTTTTCATCAAGAGTGATCGTTTTGATTAGGTAATCCACTTTTTCATTTGTTGTAGATGTCGAACCTATTGGAATCATTTCTTGGATATGTTGATAGAGCTAGTTGTAGTACGCAGAACCTATCTTCTACAACCTAGGCCATCTTTGATCCAAGCGACGAGTTAGTGAGTTTTAGAGGGGTATGCATTGGTCGATCAATGAACAACATCACTGAATATAACACGTTGATAAAGCTTCTCTCTGATGCCATCGCACATGGCATAAGCCGACTTGTTGTCAGGTTAGCCTCACAACTCGTCATCCTACAGCTTACCGACATCTATTCCATTTGGAATCCAGCTATCTATCATATGTTCCTAAAGGTCAAGATTTTGGAAAGGAAATTTGATTCTATTCAATAGATACACATTTCTAGAAACTTAAACACATTAACTGATTCATTAGAAAATTATGTGTTAGATAGACATTTGCAACATTTATGAAAGAGAAGCATTTTAAACATTTTCATCAGGATCATATAACTAAACCAAAATAAAGCTCCGAAAAATCAAAAACATATATAACTATTTGTAGTTTTTACAAAATGTTCTGTGTCCAGGACAAAATCAATCATACGACCCAAAAACCCAAAAATACAGAAAGCACCCTAGACTAATGGTGCTGGTGATAACAAGTAACTGCTTGTGCGATCATACGTAAGAGCCTAGTCCATCGACTTGGCATGCCAGTGGTATCGCACTGTAATCTCAGAGGTAACTCGTCGGTCCTCACATCCTGAATACCAAGGGTGAGGCCCTTGATCTGATCCTGCAATATTGCAAGGGTCTCGGCTACGTCCAGATCACGAAGGACGGCCCTCCCTACAGCCTCTCTTGTTGGAATGGCAGTTGCTACCCTCGAGCGCACTACTTGTCACACTGGTCCAATATTTGCACAACTACATGGGTTTGATTAGTCTTGATAACATTTAAAAAAAGGCACAAGACAATTATAAAAGCAATAAACAAAGATATGGTCAGATATTTTACCTATAACACCCCATTGCACGCCAGCCGGTAATACCAAATCTGGGTCGCCCCAGAAATCCATCCCAGCATATGGATACTCGGCATAAACCATCTGCTGACAGCTGAACCACTCGAAGAAGGCATCAGAGAATGAAATATGCGACTGACCAGCATGTCTGGCCATAAGATTGACCCATCTCTGCATCTGTGGTTCTATCGGTGTTGACACTCCAAGTGAAATGTATTGTGGCTGCATCAGTGGGATCTTTTCCAAGGTGAAAGCGGTCAGAATAGAGCCATAACCACAGTTCTTAGATCTTCCATTCTTCACCTTGGCAAGCTGTTCTTTTATCACCAGAAGTATTGCATCACACCAGTTGAATACCTTTGGTTCAAGGCATTCCAAGGCATACTTCATATAGGACCTGTTGGCCAAGTGAAGAGTCGCACTACCAGCCAATCTAGGAAAGGTGAATAAGGTAGTCCTCAAGGACTGGTCAGTGACATCTTGAATACTGATCTTACTATCCCTACTCGGCTAAGATACATCTCTACAGAATCGGCGAATGTAATCCCTCATGGATTCACCCCCATGGGTGGATCCTGATAATGAGAGAGGGGCGCCACGCCTTGATAAACAGGTCAAGAAGTAGATGTCCTCAATAGTAAAAGGGATATATTTACCTCTAATCTGGAACACTTGGTTGGTAGGATCCCATGTATTGAGAAGATATTGCAACAAGTTGATTTGTTGCCTCATGCTGGATATGCGGAAGAACTTGAGCAAGCCACAATTTCGCAATGCAGTCACCGTACCTGGATCATGTAAGGCAATCATATCCTCTTCTTCATTCTCGTGTTCACACCATGTAATGACCATCTTTCCTGATGAATATCTGAAAAACAAACAAGAGAAGAATTAGGATCCTGATTTGGGCAAAGACAGGCAAAAATTCCATGAAAAAGTAGTGCATAAACTTTCCTCCTTGCACCCATCGCACCCTAACAGTGTACTGGGTGGGATGCATACTAACTGGCTAATGGCTAGCTCAATATCCATTGCACTTTTCTATGTATACTAAGTGCGATGGGGAGAGAATGAACTGTTCAAACCCCAGAGGCCCAAAAAAGCAGGAAAACATGCTCATAATCAAAAAAGGAAAGAATGCAATTGAAGAGCTCAGGGTTAGCTCCTACCTGGTCCAGACGGCACCGAAGATAGTCCACAGAATCTCTTCGAATCAGTTAATGAAAATCGAGGGGGAAAACACCTCCAGAGCTCCAACAATCCCAAATTCGAATGAAATGGTAAAATGAAAAGTAAAAACTACTTTTATGTTACTGTTCACGTAATTCAAGTAAGGTATTGGTTTTTTAACTCATTTTTCAAGCATGTATTTACATTTATAATCAGTTTTATGGAGCAATTGAATAGGTAGTCCAACCATCAAGAGAACATAGTGGTAATGGTGAATTGAACATCTCTGACTATTATCACGAGCAGGTTTACGCGAAGTTCAAGCTCGTTAAAAAATAAACCTAGCTATGAGCATATGTTCCCCTAGAGTTCAAGCTCATTAAAAAATGAACCCACTTTCGGTAAATAACCTTTGTGATCACATTAATATCAGCTTTTGAGCCTTGGTCGTGTTCTTACCATCACCCCCACTTTTTAGCCGATCATCCGCCTCCACTTGATTTTTTACCCTTTCGAGGAACAACTGCGACGAGTGATTCTGTTAGCCACCTTCTTTACACTGTCATGATTGAAAAGTTCCAAACCTTACTTAGAACTAGCTGCTACCCAAAAATATCACTCGTTCCTCAAAGACGAGTCTCTTTTAAGCTCTTTTATGACTCATAAAATATAAACCGATTGTCGATCAATTGGCCCCTCCAGCTCATTAAAATGATTGTAAGTGCCATCCCTCCTCTATATTTTAATCTTTTTGGACCTAAGGGATCATTACACAAAACATCGAGCGCTTGTCTTTTTCGACTCATTAAAGCGATCAGAAAATTCATCCCTTTCGTATTATTTTATACTTTTTTGAACTTAAGGGATTATACTATGAAAAAGGATTGCTGGAGTTTCCTTTCCGTCTTTTTCAGACTCTCTAAAACTAAAAATGACCGAGTTATCTTTTTTGTTAAACTTGTTAAAACAATAGTGACGAACTTGCCCATTACAGATAAGAGCAAGTTTCACTATCGCTAGGTTCGCTAAAACATAGCGACAGGTTTTCTCGAAGGGCAAATTATAGAACAAGAATATGTTATCTTCCTCAAGCTTGACAAAAACAAAGAGGTAATGGTGAGCAATGACTGGGGAAAAATTGGGAAGAAAACTTGAAGAACTTCATTGGTAGTAGGTTGCTCTTGAACATGACACTTTCACTCCATCACCATGATTGAGTCAGGTTAGGTTATTCTGTTCATCGGCCCTATCACCATTGGTCCTTCGTACCATCCATTTTTGGGGTTAACACTACCGATCCATTTTCAGTGTCGCTGATATGTTCAAGAGAAGTCGCTTAGAGAATTCACCAACCCAGCTTATGCCTCATTTACTACAATACCTTCTGTTATCACTCAAAACCATAGTTCACCTAGGGCCAAAGATTCATATATAAAAATTTTTTTGTTTTAAGTAAATAGGTTCTTAGATGTGTCACTTTGAGATTAGTTTTCCAAAGGTATTGATGTGAGTCCTTGTAAAAAACCGTTAGATACCCTCTCTCATGATAGTTAAAGCATGTCGTGTCTTGATTACATCATTCTGATTTTGCACAGTTTCGCAGCGCGATATGATTGGCTAGTTTAGCTGCATAATCATTTTTCCACCTTTCTGCAGCATATCATTGAGCAGCCATTTTGTAGCGCGGTATGTCATTTCATAATTGCCCGCGCTACGAAATCGGGGATTCGGGTATTTTCTGCAGCATATTTCCTTGAAATGTCAAATCTTGGGAGGTGAGTCATCAGAACCGTTCATATGTGTCAGTGGACGTCCTCTCCAGGTCATGATAGGATTCATTCCGCCATCAGGTATAGGATCACACACATGACAATTATTTCAATAAATATTATGAGGTATGGTAGTGCAATTATGTTTATTCATGGTGCATTAACGTGCCTGTTCTATGGTGAGCGTTTGAAAAACACAAGGAAGCCCGGACTCTCATTTAAAAAGGGACTACTGCAAGCGAGCCTGCATTCCAAAGCCGAAGCTATTGTGTAAATTGGATTTGCTAATTAAGTTCTCTATGCAAGAATTTTCTGAGCGAGATGGAGAAAAGAGAGCATAGATCCGGGAGGTGTCTGAGAACTGAACCAGAAGGACTTGATCTCACGCTTAAAGATGAAGGTGTTGCACGAGCTTTCAAACAGGCTGGTTGCTGGAGGTTCTGTGAAAAATTGAAGGGCGGACACACAGAGGTAACTAAAGCCTTTGCACTAAATTTTAGTGGTTTGAATTCTAAAGTTGCATTACTAGAGTTCCCTGTGTCTCCGCAAGCTATTTCTGCTGTCACCGAGATTCCAAGGAGTGGTCAGGAATGGTTTAAGAATTATAAGTTTGATATGACTCCATGTAAGGAGTTTCTGAAGGATCAATATGCAAACGAGGACCTTACTAAGGCAATACCAAGACATTATATTAAAGAGCATTATGCTCTGCTCCTCACAGCCATTCAGAAATACCTCACATGCGAGGGAAGGTACACTAAAGTCTACTCTTACCATTTCAAACTTTTGCTACATTTCACAGGGAAGGCGTCCATAGATATCCCTTTCTATTTATTTAGGAGTCTTGGTAAAATGTGCGACAAAGTTCAATTCAAAACGGACAATTATGAGACATCTCTCTTCCATCATGGTTTAATTAAGTTACTGGTGTTAGATAGCCTGCATAAAATCGGTAGGGATTGGGACTCTTTCATCTTCATGTCGGGTTTCCAAAGAAAAACAGGTCTTACCCCATTACCAGACAGGGAAAAAGAAGGAAAGACTCAAGAGTCTACATTGGTTGAAGAGCCTACATTAGCTGAGCCTAAGAAGCAGGCTAAAGACCAAAAGAAACCGAAGCATAAGTCAAAGCAATCAGAGAAACCCGTAGTCATTAAAGAGACACCCAAACCATCCAAGGAGAAGATTAAATATCAGAAAGTTGCATCCAAGCCAAGTGGAGTTGCACAAGAAACCAGGATCAGAACAAGAAGCCAGCTAAGCAAAGAAAAAGGAAAGTCAGTTGCAGTAGAAGACAACCCCATGTCAAAGGCTAGTCTAAAGGATTTGCTGGAGGCAATTGACTTTGAACAAGCCACATCAGTACAGGTGG
>APFE031633980.1:0-19431 GCA_000404065.3 Pinus taeda
GTAGTATAGGGGCCTAACATGCCCCTCTCCTTCAAAAAGTGTTGTCCTCAATGCTTGAGTAGTTCTTGATGCTTTTGTATAAACTTCTTGTCCTCCAATGTGGAATCTTCAGCGGGTAAGTTCTTCCACTTGATGAAATACTCTGAAATTGATTGATTTCGTAGCTGTCGGGTTCTTGTTTCTGTGACTGCTCCAGGTTCCAATATGATTTTTCCTTCCTCTTCAATTTCTGGCAATATTGTTTGAGTTGGGTCTTTTGCAACTTTTGAATAAGTGGCCATACTTCTTCATCCTTCTTCGATTCATCCCTTGCTTTGTTTATCCAATTTAGTTGGATAATAGAAATAACATAAAACAATGCTTAGACATCCTCATCCTTTCTTGAGAGTGCATCTGCAACAAAATTTTGCTTCCATTTTCTATAGATGATGTCAAAGTCATAATCCAACATATTTGTGACAAATTTTTTCTGTTCTTCTAAAGATAATAGTTGTTCTAAAAAGTATTTAAGACTATCATGATCCATTTTTACAATGAAGTGTCTTCCCATTCGGTAAGGTCACCATTTTTTAAGTGCATGTAGTGTTGCCAACGTTTCCTTCTCACAAATAGCTTGCTTGAGATGTAGCAGTAAAAATACCCAATCACCTACATCAAAACATTTTTCACTACGATGTTGATCTACCTGTTGTTTCATTCGATTTTGTACCAAAGTGGCATTATCCTTTAAATGTTGGAGAACTTGTTGTTGATGCATGATGTGATCTTTCACCACTTGAACCTTTTTCTTCTTGATATGTCCTTCTATCTTTAGAGTTTGAGGAGTGATATTTCTTGCAATCCTTTACAAGATATGGTCGGATTCATTTCTTGATGCTCGATGTGATCTTTCACTTCTTGAACATTTTTCTTCTTGATATGTCCTTCTATTTCGATAGTTTGTGGAGTGGTAATCCTTGCCAATGCTTTACAAGATATGGTCTGATTCTTTTCTTCTATCTCTGGGGTTGGATCCTGGCGTATATCCTCTTCTTTTGATGTTTTTTGATCCTTTTCTTCCTCCTCTTCATACTCTATGTAAAATAATTTCTTCTCAACACACTTTAGTGCATTTACCATCACAATTGTAACAAAGCCCTTTTTCTCTTTTTTCTTCCAATTGTTGTGGTGTAACCCTTGTAGGTTGTGGAAGGCTAGGAGAAACAACACTTCCATCTTCATAGCTATGAGGGGTAGAATTTGTTGTTGCCATAATTTTACGTTCTAGTATGTCACAAAGCTCTTTTACTCTTTCCAATTGTTGTGGTGTTTCTCTAAAGAAGGTGTTGCTCTTTGTATCCTCATAATGTGCTATCATTTCCTCTGTGAAAATTGACCACGTAACAAGTCGTTTACGAGAACAAATCCCTTTATACCATAAAAATTGATCCTGTTCTAAATATGAAGATGCAATACATACATTTTGTAACAGTGGTACACCATGTAGATCAAAATATTGCTCCATCTGAAGTATCCAATTTACCTGATCTTTGCCATCAAACTTCCTCATCTTGTGTTTTCTTGATTTTAGGAGCTCGATCTTGAAACAACTGTAACTATGTACTTTCGGATCTTTAAGTTCTGACATCATGACCTGTGGTAGCCCTCTGTGTCTTCTTTCCAATGCCACCAGTCTGACCCCAATTGGATTCTCCAATGAAGAGTTATTCCAAATCTCCCACAGTGACCTGATTATAGACCTTTTCAGAAGAGCGAACTTGTATGAAGTGCCACGTGTCACTATTTTGACCTCTTCCTCTGAAAAATACATACAAGAAACTATAGTCCGTCCTCTTTTTTCACCTTCTTACACAATTTCAATCTGATGCTCAGAGAGAAAGTTATGACGATTTTCCCTAGGTCAGTTGTTTTGAATGTAATTCAGGATTCTGCAAAAGGACCAACTTCCTCATATCATATCTCCACAAATATCGCTCCAAAAGCTCTGAAATTCGGAGCCAAGGTTCAGCGCAATTGCTTCTCAAATGGGTTTGTTTTGCGACTTCTGAAACGTCACAGAAAAAAAGTTATAGCAAAAATTCCACGATGACCTGTTTGGAGCAGCGAAACCCTAGAACCCAAAGCTCTGATACCAAATGTTATGAAACCAACTCAAAAAGGATAGAAAAGATAGATCAACGCCTTAGAATTCAACCTCTTCAAGGGGGAAACCTCCTTTACATTACATAAATGAACTATTCTTGGATGATACAAATGAAAATACCTCCTTTCTATATATAGGAGTCTAAGGGGTCATAATGTAATCAAAGCCGACATAACAATAATAATGTAAGGGCACAATAATAACAATGGTGGGCTACTATGGGGCACAAAAGTAACAATATGGGCACTGCATGGGTACATCAATATAATAAGGGGGCTGTACTAATAACAATAAGGGGTTACACTAGTAGTATAGGGGCCTAACAGTTTTCCTTGGATAGATCTTTCTAATGAGTTATCATACAACTCAAATGGAGATTTTATGCCAAAAGTTACGACCCCAAGAATTTGATGTATAAATAATCCCAATTTGGCCCATAAAAATTTGGCACTTCATCACTAGGTGTTAGGTGTTTGGATGTTTATTGTTTTCCATTATTTCTCAAAATTAGAAAGGCCTTCAAGCCTCTTTCTAACAAAATTTAGAAGGCATGTAGTCATCACATATTTTCTCAGAGATAAGCTACCATCGCTTAAGCTATTTTAATTCCATTCTACATGTAAACATTTTTCAATATTTGTAGCTCAATTTTTTATGTAGCTTTGTATTTTTGTTTAAATATGTATTTAATTTCATTCCTGCATAAATCTAGATCAATGGTATGAGAGTGGTCTTCTCCTTCTTTGTTTTTCTTTGCATGTCCCCAACGATAAGGAGTTAGGACTTGAACTAGTTGAACCCTTGCAAGGACGACCTCGCTAACCTTGATGACTTCCCATGGTGGGAGAAAAGAAAGATGAGGGAGAAAGAGATCCTTTCAAAATTTTGATTGAAGTGATCCTTAAGCGACAAAGGAATGAGATGATGAATAACTTTTCCTAGATTTTTTGGCACATATCTGTGTATAAAGAATCTTCATACAACAACCACTTTGAAGGCACCACCCCCTTTAAAGTGCAAGTTAAATTTGATATTCTTATATTTGAAGGCCAGATAAATGTAGATGTCATATATAAATGGTTAAATATACTTGAAGGACATTTTTCAGTCCATAATTTTTCGAATAAGGAAAATATTACTTTTGCATTCCTCAATGTCGCCCTCCACAACAAGGACATGTGGGAAACCTACTGTGAGCAAAGGGACGAGAAGGAAACCTCACTATTTTCAATTGCACCCACTTGGAGATGTTTCCAAGATTCCCTCAAGGAACAATATTAACCTATTGGGAGATATAAATATAAGTACACAAAATGGACCACACTACGACAGAAAAGGGACCAAGACGTGTCAAAGTTCACAAATATTTTTGATACCCTTATCACAAAGTTGGGTATCAAGGATTCTAACTAGAATCTACTAATCAAGTACCAAAACTGTTTGCACAAATACATTTAGGCAAATATGGAGTTCCTGGACATCTCCTAGCTTTGCGCCCATAACGATATGTTGCCCAGATCAAATAGAAATTTAAACAAAAGAAGCAAGACTTTGGATCTGCAAATGTGAAGCAAGGAAAAGGAACCTTAAAACCACCGAAAAAAGGACAGAGCCAAGGTGGGGTGGCCTAGGACAACCCATCAAAGACTCAAGAAAATAATATCACCACGAAGACAAAGAAGGACACTATAAAATTGTGTGAATTCCACAATAGCCCCACTCACAACACAAATGACTGTTGTGCCAAGCAGTCACTACTTCCTGAGCTAAAAGCTTAAGGATTTTATGCTTGTTCTAACTCTGATTCAGAACCTCACAAGGGAAAGGAGATTATTGATGCAGATCCCAACACCATTGTTGCCACCATGAAGGTCCATAAGATTAAGCCTGAAGATCCAAAGGAGGGGGAGTGTCTCTACCACTCATAAATCTAGGTGAAGGGTTCGTTGATACCATTCATTGTTGATAGTGAAAGCCAAAAGAACCTCATCTTAGTTGAGTTTGTGAAGTGGTTGGTCCTACCCATCAAACCACACCCGCAATTTTACACCTTCAAATAACTTCACCAAGGGTGAGATCTTCGTGTTAGCCAACAATGTCACCTACCCTACAACATCAATCCCTTCACAAATAAGTTATTATGTTAAGTCTCTCCCCTTGAATTTTGTGATGTATTATTAGGCCAACCATTCTTATGGATGCATCATGTTGTGTATTATTATAGGCCTCACATTGTTGTTATTAATTTAGGTAGTAAGATATACAGGATACTAGAGGTATCCCCAACTAATTCCATTTCTTTATTCTCTGCTAAGCAATGCAGTAAGATCATCTCCTAGATCCAAAAATTTGTTTTCTTTCAAATTCACTATAAAAGAAAGGGGAAGATCGTGGCAAAATCCATGGCCCTTGGGAAGGGTTCCTCCACACAGCAGAAGAAGGTGGATAGGGTCATGAAAAAATACAGGGAAATCTTCTCCTCACCCATAGGGGTGCCTTTGCACTCTTAGGTCAAACATTCAATCAATCTAACCCCTAGAGCATCTATACCCAATGGGTCGATATATCACCACTCTCTTTTGAAAATGAAGAAAACAAGTAACAAATCCATGATTTGCTACAAAATGGCACATATTACCAAGTTCATCACCTTGTGGGAACCCAATTGTACTCGTACAAAAGAAGGATGGGACATAAAGACTGGGAATTAATTATCGGGCACTAAATACAATTACTATCAGAAAAAGGTATCCAATCCCATGGATTGATGACCTTATTAACTAGCTCATGGAAGCCAATTACTTATACAAGATTGATTTGATGTTTGGATATTATCAGGTCCCAATGGAACTCATATATGTATGGAAGACCACCTTCAAATCCAAGAAGGTCCTTTTTGAGTGGTTTTTCATTCCTTTTGGGTTGATAAATTCCCCTGAAACTTTTATGAGGCTTATGGATGATGTCTTGCGTCCCTTCACCAAAACGTTCATTTTTGTATACTTGGATGGCATCCTAATCTTCAACAAGGGTTAGGAAGAGCACTTGCAACACATTTGATAGGTCCTTCAAATCCTACGGCAACAAAAACTATGAGAAAACTTGGATAAATGCAACTTTGATATGATCTAGCTCCAATATTTGGGTACATCATTGATGAGAAAGGTGTGCATGTGGATCCATCTAAGATCCAAGTCATGTAGGATTAGCCATCCTTGACCAATCTAACAAAGCTTTACAACTTTTTGGGACATGCCAATTTCTATCAAATGTTCATGCTGGGATTCTCTCATCTCACTTGGCCTTTGAGTCAAGTTACCAAATTTAGAGCGAACGAAACAAAAGAAAGTCTGAGTCTCGACAAAATGCATTCATTGAGTTGAAGCGTCACCTTTTCTCTGCACTAGTACTCACATTCCAGACCTGCAACAACCATTTGAAATTGAGATAGATGACTCCAACAATGTTATTGGTGTAGTTCTCACCCAGTAAGGGCATCTGGTGGCCTATCATAGTGAGACACTCTCTAATACATTTTAGAAATACCCCACCTACAATAAATAGATCTATTCCATCGTGTAGGATTTTTAGTAGTGGAGACATTCTATTCTGAGGAAGGAGATGATCATCCACACAGATCACTGACCTCTTCAGTTACCATACAAGAAATGGTCCACATACCTACAACAATTTCATCTCAACATTAAGTAAAAGAAGGGAAACAAAAATAATGTTGCAGATTACCTCATTTGGCCACTGATTGTGGCTTTGACAACCTTTCTCATCTCTCGTGGGAAAGATACTTTTGGATTTCCAAAAGTTTGAAAAAATAATTCAGAATTTTCCACCACATACTAAATTCTCATGGATGGAAAGCAATTTCTAGACTTCCACCTCTAGGACACATTGGTATGCCACCTATGACACCTTTGTATTCCTTCCAGAAATCATGCCAAGCTGATTTAGGAGGTGCACTAGAGTTGGTTCATGAGACACTTTGGAATAGAGAAGATAGTGTTAGTACTGTAGAAGTATGTTTATTGGACAAATGTTCGACAACATGTTTGAAAACATATCATATCCTACATTGTTTGCATCATCTCAAAACCAACTATTAAGAAGCAAACCATGTACACTCCTCTACCTACCCTTATCCAACCTTTGGAATCCATCTTCATGGACTATATGTCAAGTGTTCCTTTTGCCAAACATGGTAACAACTATGCATTTTTGGTCGTTGATATGTTTTCTAAGATGGCTATATTGATGGCTTAGAAGAAGAGAATCACAAGAGAAGAAACTGCCAAATATTCTTTGAACAAGTGTGGGTATATTTTGGGATCCCACAAATCATTATATTAGATCAGGATAGTAAGTTCCTAAGCACAAACTTGTCAAGCTTCTGGTCATTGTTGTACAATAAGCTCACAAAGTCTACTCCATTGCAGACTCAAATTGATGGTAAAACAAAGGTTGTTAACAAGATGATAGTGCACTTACTATGCATGTATAACTCCAAGCATCCATGAACATGGGATGAGAGTCTTCCCTATGTGTAGCATTACTATAACATATCTATCCATAGCTCAAATAGCCACAACCCCTTTCAGTTGGGCATGGGATTTCAACCATTACCTTCCATTGATGTTGCAATGTCTCTTGTGAATACATAGACATAATCTACACATGTTTAGTCTGAATCTGATAAAGCCATCAAGTTTATTGAACACGTTCAACACATCTTACAGCAAGTTCATGACATCCTAGATATATCCAATTCCAAGTAGAAACAAAGTCATGGTCAACATTGGGTGCAACATAAGTTTCAAGTGGGTAACAAAGTTTGAGTGCGTTTGCAGAAGGAACGCCTTACCGGAGCCCATCAAAAGCTTCGACCACATTGAGATGGAGCTTACACCATCACCTAGGCTATGGGTGACAATGATTTTGAGCTCAAAATTCCCCCTTTCCTTGGCATGCACCTACTGTTCAATTTGGACTACCTTCGGCCATACTTTCCACCAATGTCGGATACATTAGATATTTCTGAGCAGCTGACACCAACAAAACTCAAACCAAATTGCATTGACCAGACCACAACTGATCAAATCACAGATACATAGATTAAGAAAACTCACCAATAGAGGATCTAATTGTAATGGGTTGTGGAAGCTAACAAGCTCCTGCACCAGGGAAAGAGGCTCACCAAGGGCCAAGATCAATAGTCCCCATTTCATGGAGGCACTCAATGCAATGGGGACCATTGGTTCTTAATCAAGGAGGACAAGTCCAAGTGGAGCCCCAACACTATTTTTTTTTATTTCATAATTTCTATCACAATTTACGATTTTTGGTAGTTTTTCAAGCCTTGAACATTTGGAGCCATTTTAAGACCCTAACGATGTTTTTTTTAAATAGTAAAAGCCATAGCCTTTGGTAGGATTTTGTAGTAAAAATTGGTTTCCCTCAGATAGATATTTATAATGAGGTATCGTACATGTTAAACAAATATTGTATACCAAAGTTACGACCTTGGGAAGTTGTTGTACCAACTAACCCAACAGGGTCAACAAACTTTTGGTGCTTCATCTCCTAGGGTTAGGTTTTTGATGCTTAGGGTTTTACATTGTTTATAAATAATAAAAAGGCCTTTGTACCTCATTGTAACACAATTTAGAAGGCATGTATTTGTCACATCTCTTCTCAAAAATAAGCTAACATCACCCAAGCTTGATCTAGTCAAATTCAACTATAGTCCAGTCAATTGAATTTGACTAGATCAAGGGAAGGGGACTATAGTTGTCACATCTCTTCTCAAAGATAAACAAGTTAACTTACTAATTAATTAACTAACCAATTATTAAACTTCCCCATCCCTTAATAAGAATATAATGCATATCAATTAATGGGAAACAGGTTAATCAATTAAATTAAACTAACTAATTATTTAATCAATAAACTTCACCTTAATTTTGCACATATAATTTATTTAGTTTGAAATTGAAAAGAATTTTTAATAATTATTAATGGATATAATGAGTTACATATGAAATTTAATTAAAATAATTAAATCTAACAAATTAACTAATTAATTATTTAACTAATTATTAATAAACTTCCCCTTCCCTTGATCCCGTCAAATTCAACTACAGTCTAGTCAATTGTAGTTGTTTCCTGTGGTCAAAATTAGTTGTTTCTTTCTAGTTGTTTGAAAGAGGGGTCTCTCTATTTAATTTTTTGCTATGATCTAGTTCTTCATCTTGTCCTAACGATGAAAGACACTTGCTGGTTTGAAACGCATCGACAAATTACTTTAGATGTGATTATCATCAAAAGCTTTTCTATATACTTGTTATGGATCACAAAAGTCTCAATTCAATAGCAATATATGTCCTTGCAAATTTTCGTTAAAATTAAGAGTTATGCATGTGTTCACATAGCATAACTTAGTCTAAAATGTGTAATTATATATATATAATATTATATATATAATATATATATATATATATATATATATCTATGTATGTATGTATGTATGTATGTAGTATGTATGTATGTATTGTATGTATGTATGTATATGAGCATGATCTAAACAAAGAGAGTTACATTTTTCCTATTAAAATTTTATTTTTTTATACAAATTTATATTTTTTATTATTTTTTGAAGTTGGAAAAGTAATATTTCAATTATGTTTTGGAGACACGTGTTCAAGTAAGATTTTTTCAACTTGTTAAATAAATTGAAAAACAAGAGTACCATTTTTAAGAGGAATCACAAACGAATATAGTGGTATCTTTTGAAATTTTTTATTTGTGTATATTTCATGTTGTTGATTTTGTATTCAGCCCCTTTGAAATTGTCCAAAAAAAATTCAAGCGTTATGTTTAAAAGAAATTAGATTGAAGATATCATATGAATTCAAAAGTGTCAAATTCATATGCCATTGGATAGAGGATTTTTTCATGAATCCAACATGATCAACTCTGCCACTTAAGGAAAAACTCTTCCCTAAATTCGATAACGTACAAAATAGGGTTGCAGAGAAATTTGCAAATGAGGCATTGAAACTGTACCTTTTAATAATTCAAGAGCTTGAATGAGCGCTTTAAACACTCGATCGAGTGCTTAAATTCAAAATTAAAATTTCTCAATTGAGCGTTAAAGTAACCCTCGATCGAGTGGTATGCGTGGTTAACCAACACCTCGATCGAGCTCAAAGGCTTGATCAAGCCATTAAAAAGTCTAACCCGCCAACACCCTTATCAATTTTTGTTGATGGTATTAATGGTAAATGTTATGGCTCAAGGGCTCGATCGAGTCTCTATTGTCAAAAAATATATTAGTGTCTAAATTTGATTGTAGAAAATAAACAACAAACATTCTTTCATAGATAAATATCGGAGCATGGAAATTACACAAACATTCACAACAAACATGGGAAATTGGAGATTTGGATCTAGAAAAGGAAAAAAAATTCCATCCACAAAGGAAATATGAGAAAAAGCTAGAGAAAGGATGAGAAAAATATGTCAAAAATTGCGAGAACTAGACGTTTATGCTAATACAGGTAATTCAAATTGTCTCACTTCTCATATTACTTGCTTCATATTGAATGCATTAAGAAACACAATTGAAAACTAGAAACAAATGGAGAATGAAACTATAAAACTAAGATAAAATAAGCATTTAAGGTAGTGCAATGTAGTTAAAAAATGAGATGTTACAAAAACTAAAGAGAACCACTTGAAGTCATACAAATTATTGAAAACAACTTGAAACCATGCAAATAATTGAAAACTACTTGAAACCATGGTTTATTGGAATTTTTTGAAATCACTTGAATTAATGCAAATTATGAGCCACCTTTGAATTTTAATGGTTTAAGATAACCCACAAAACTAAGGATGTGATTTAACCAAATAAAACCATTGGAACATAATTTCCATATATTGTTTACATGAATTACAATTCATGACAATTTATTTACAAGAGGGATTAGAAAATATAGTTGTCACATAGGTTCTCCAAAAGCTATAAAAATTAGTTTGATTAATGTTTGAAACCCCAAGTAGGAGTTAAAAGAGAGAAAATGTGTCAAGATCTAGAACGAGAAAACATATCCCTGATGGGCTTCCAAATTAGACACAAATTAAGATCCATCTAACCTTTCTTACGCACATGAAAGATATATTAAACCTCTCCTTCTACACGTAATAATGTTTTTTATCTTTAATATTTTCATGAGGAAAGTTTAGAGACAATTTCATATTTGTGCCTAGTACTATTTATTTTTGAAGAATATTGTGAGAATATTGAGAAAATTATGAAGATTTGGAGGAGGAGATCATTTAGGGACTTTCTCCCTACTAAAGGATGATGATATTGGATAATAAATAAAAAATATATTATGAAATTATTGCACAAATTTTGGAGCTCCAATGATTGAGAAAATCTAGGAATGTGTTCCGTGACATTTAATGCAGATTATTAGTGTTGGGAACCAGATCCACTATTTGAGGGATTTTGGAAGGGAAAGCTTCCTCTTTCAAGGAGAATGGTTACTCATCATTTTTTATAAGTACCAATTTGAATTTTCCCCTAGGGGTTGGATTTTCTTAGTTATTTTGTGGAGAAAACTTGTATTTTTGCAGCTCCACTTTCATTTCTTGCAGGGATGTAATTGTATTAATGTAAATAATGAGGTTTGGTGCCATTTTCAACTTCTAAATCTTGGTCTCATTCATAGGACTCTGATTTTACTTGGGCTTGGCCATCCCAGGAGAATCAGAGCCCTTTTGTACCATTTAATTTTCTTCTTTTCACTTCTTATTCACATGCATCCCTTGTTCTTGTTTTTCCTATTTATGCATTTAGTATTGATGATTTCTTGTTGTAGGATTGGGTTAAATTGTTTAAGTGAGTTATTTTGCAAGATCAAAAGCATTATTTCATCCTTGGAACAGCTTTTGAAGTTCATAGTAATCATTGAGCTACTTGGATTAGTTTGCTTATTCACAAATCTAAAATTTCTAGAAGTCTCTTGTAGCAAATAGTAGTAATTTTCTGCTAATTTTTAGAACATGCTAATGAGATTAATTTGATTTTATTCCACTTTAATTTTATTATAAAAACATTAAAGTTAATAAAAGAAATTACCCCATTTCATTTTCCCTTTATTAGGTTAGGAATTTGATAGATTAACTAGCTCACTATTTCTTGAATTTCTAGATTTTAGACTAGTAATTTTGTACAATTTTTTAGCACTTGGAATGGAGACCCAATAAATCCTATTCAATAACAAAATTTGTCCCATCCCATTTGTATTTGATTTACTTGGTCATTCGGTGAATTATATCTTCCTATAGAAAACCTATAACTTTCTATAGCACTCCTCTATCACGTGTAAACTTGACCAGATTTGCTAAAAAAGCTTGGTTTTTGTCTCTTAGGCTTGAATCATGACCCCTAGACTCTAAATCCATGATTGAGTAAGAATAAACACCAATTAGGACATGCATTTTTAAAAGTAGATTAGGCCTATTTATTTGAATTCATGCTCTTAGGATTTCAATAACAAATTTTTGTTCTTTCCTAGGATTAATTTCTTTTCAAAGTAACATTTTCATTTATGCAATTAGTTTAGGATTTGATTTCATTACATTCACTCCATTACATCATAACAATGAAAGAAGGACACATTGTATGTTTCACATATAGTGTCAATACATCTTAAGTTTGTATGAACCCCGGGTTGATAATTAAAGTTTGTAGACTTTGGAGTTGCATCATTGTTATTGCAATACTGAGGCTCCTACTTCCAATGTGCATGAACTAAGAAGACATTCTTTGTTAAGCATATATTTAACAAAATTAAAATTTTGTAACATTCATCATCAAATAAAAAATGGTTATTTTAATCCTAAATGATGATTTGTACCTTTGAAAACCTCACAAGTTTCTTCTTTCAATTCTCACATGAAGGTTATGAGAAATTTTTTAAAACAAGTTGTTTTAAAGACATAGAAAGTGCAGTGTATATTCATTCTTGCACAAAAAGGAATGTATTATTGCATAAAGCTATAATGCTCCATGGAAGACTCATGTGATTAATCAATATTAAATTTCATAAATAATAAATGAAAAATAAGTAAATTAGAATGCATGCATTGATGATATGCTAGAAATGTTTATAATGTTTAATATTTTTAGGTTGTTGCAATATAATGTCGATTAAATTCATCTAGTTTTTTTCTCAACATATATAATTGTGAAATGTATTGCAAAATATGGTTCAAAAGTAAAAAAGAGTTATTTATTTTAAAGTTTGTCAAGATTTGATGAAAATAATTGAAAACATTAAAGGCATTGGCTATCCATCTTTGCACGTGAATAAAAAAGGTTCCTTGTAGAAACATACAGTTTTTTAAATCCTCTTACCCCTCCTTGTGCCCTAATTTGTTGTTGTGCTAAATTTTCCATGTACATTCTCGCAAAAAGACACTCAAATCATTTGTACCCCTCTTCACCGCAAATGATAACAATGTACAATCATTATTGATAAGACCTTGAAGCATCTTCCTTGTTCTCTAAATCCACTAAAACTTCTATCTCTTGATTTATTTTTGTTTCCTTATCAACAATTTCATTGTCCTTATCATCCCACATTTCTTTCCCTTTTTATTTGGAATTGTGAAATTCTCTATAGTTATGATAAGTTCTTCCTTTAATAAATTCTTATTATTATTGTTTTATAGTAATTTTAGTTACATGTTTTAAAACGTTAAATGATATGGTGCTTCTAATGAAGAAAAAAAATTCAACTAATTTGATTTTGTATAGTAGGATCTCAAATATTAACATACTTAAAAATTAGTTGAATAGGTTCCTTATTGTATCATGGAGTGTGTATTTATGTATTGTATGGTTTTTTAGTCACAATTTATCTTATATTTTATTAAATTTGTATGAATTTATAGATATAGATTTTGTTTTATCTCATGAAATAAATTTGGTAATCACTAGCTTGATTTTTCAAGAATATCACATTATCTCATATTCAAAAGATTCACCACATGATTAAGTTCTTTAAGTAATAATTCCCTCTCAAAAATGTATTTAGAAGTTTCCTATATAAGAATGTAAACTTAATTTATATTAGTCTTTAGTTCAACAACCATGCAAATTAGTATACAAATGAGTAGATTTAAATAATTGACATTGGATTTAAATAATTGGAATGTTTTGTATATAATATATATGAAAAAAAACATAATATTTTCCTTGTTATAATAGGGACCAATTTTAGTTTGGGATTTATATAGTCTTTTGAAGAAATAAAAGATTGTTACTAAGAATTAGTAAATTTGAAAAATGATTTGAAATGCATCACTTTTTTGTAGAACTCACTTTTAATTTAGGATTTCTGTAGTCTCTTGAAGAAATAGAAAATTGTTCCTAAGAATAACTAATTTTGAAAAAGGTCAATTGCTTCACTTAGTAAATGGAGATAATATTCTTATGATCTATCAAATTATTTTAAAAAAATTGACAATATTGCATGTTATTAACCATTTATAGAAATATATTTAACCACACATTATAGCTATATAATACATATTTCAGATATACTTGTAATTCAAACACTTTGTATGTGCACTAGATTCACCTTGCATGCACCGTCACTACTAGTTACTGTTAGGTCCCTATACTACTAGTGTAACCACTTATTGTTATTAGTACAACCCCCTTATTATATTGTTGTGCCCATGTAAGTCCCATATTGTTATTATTGTGCCCTACATTATTATGTTATGTTGGATCTGATTATATTATGACCCCCCAAAACTCCTATATATAGAAAGGAAGCCTTTTCATTTGTATCATCCAAGAATTGTTCATTTGTGTAATGTAAAGGAGGTTTCCCCCTTGAAGAGGCTTATTTATAAGGCATTAATCTATCTTTTCTATCTTTTTGTGAGCTGGTTTCATAACATTTGGTATCAGAGCTTTGGATTCTAGGGTTTCGCTGCTCCAAACAAGTCATCGAGGTATTTTTTCCATAACTTTTTTTCTACAACGTTTCAGAAGAAAAAAAAAATTGAGAATAAATCGGTCTGAACCTTGGGTCCAAATTTCATATATTTTCTCACTATATTTTTTTAGATATGATCTGAGCAAGTTAGATATTTTGCAAACTCCCAAATTACATTCCAAATAGGCGACCGGGGGAAATCATCATAACTTTTGTTCTAAGCATCAGATTGAACTTTCATAAGATGTTTCAGAGAGACTTCTTGTAGTGTTTGGTATATCAGTTTTAGGTACTATGGTCAAAACAAGGAGACATGGCATGTCGTACAAATTTTCTTTACTGAACTAGTCTATAATCTGATCACCGTGGGAGATTTGGAATAAATATTTCTTTGATAATCAAATTCTAATCAGACTTGCGGGGTTAGAAAGAGAACTCAGAGAGCTACCACATAATAAATTTTTGAACTCGGAGATCTGAAATTATAGAGTTACAGTCATTTCAAGATTGAGCTCCTAAAATCAACAAAAATCAAGATGAGGAAGTTTAATGGCAAGGATCAGGTAAATTGGATACTACAAATGGAGAAATATTTTGATCTACATGGTGTACCACTATTACAAAAGGTATGTATTTCATATTCATATTTAGAACAAGATCAATTTTTATGGTATAGAGAGCTTTTTCCTCATAAACCACTTGTTACATGGTCAATTTTCATGGAGGACATTATAGCACATTATGAGGATACAAATAGCAACACCTTCTTTAGAGAAACACCACAACAATTAGAGGAAAAAAGAGAAAAAGGGCTTTGTTACAATGTGGAAAGAAAAAATATGGAAATAAGGAAGTCTACCCCTCACAACTATAACGATGGAAGTGTTGTTTCTCCTAGCCTTCCACAACCTACAAGGATTACACCACAACAATTGGAAGAAAAAAGAGAAAAAGGGCTTTGTTACAATTGTGATAAAAAATACATTAAAGATCATAAGTGTGTTGATAAGAAAATATTTTACATTGATTGTGGAGAGGAGGAAGAAAAGGATCAAGAAACATCAAAATAAGAGTATATACACCAAGAACCAACCCCAGAGAAAGAAGAAATGAATCCAATCACATCTTGTAAAGCAATGGAAATAATTACTACTCCTCAAACTCTTAAGATAGAAGGACATATCAAGAAGAAAAAGGTTCAAGAATTGAAATACCACATCAATAAATAAGAAATGAATCTGACCATATCTTGTAATGCAATGGTCGAAATTACCACTCCTCAAACTATCAAAATAGAAGTACATATCAAGAAGAAAAATGTTCAAGAAGCGAAAGATCACATAGAGTATCAAGAAATGAATCCGACCATATCTTGCAATGCAATGGAAGAAATTACCACTCCTCAAACTCTAAATATAGAAGGGCATATCAAGAAGAAAAAGATTCAAGCAATGAAATATCACATCAAGCATCAACAACAAGTTCTCCAACTTTTAAAGGATAACGCCACTTTGGTGCAGAATCAAATGAAACAATAGGCAGATCAGCATCGCAATGAAAGAAGTTTTGATGTAGGGGATTGTGTATTTTTATGGTTACATACATACAAACAAATGTCCCTCAAGAAATCTATTTATGAGAAGGAAATGTTGGAAATACTACATGCACTTAAGAAATGGCGACCTTACCTAATGGGAAGAGACTTCAAGGTAAAAACGGATCATGATAGTATTAAATACTTTTTAGAACAAAAATTATCCTCTAAAGAGCAACAAAAATGGGTCACAAATATGTTGGGTTATGACTCTGAAATCATCTACACGAAAGGGAAGTAAAATGTTGTGGCAGATGCACTCTCAAGAAAGGATGAGGATGTGGAAGCATTGTTGTGTTCCATTTCTATTATCCAACTAGATTGCATAAAAAAACAAGATATGAATGGAAGGAGGATGAATAAGTCTGGCCACTCATTCAAAAGTTGCAGAAGATCCCCGTTTAAACAATATTGCCAGAACTTGACGAGGAAGGAAAAATCATATTGGAGCCTGGATCAGTCATAGAAACAAGAACCCGACAGCTACGAACTTGATCAATTTTAGAGTATCTCATCAAGTGGAAGAACTTACCAACTGAATTTTCCACATGGGAGGACAAGAATTTTATACAGGACATCAAGAACTACTCAAGCATTGGGGAAAACACTTTTTGAAGGAGATGGGCATGTTAGGTGCCTATACTACTAGTGTAACCCCTTATTGTTATTAGTACAACCCCCTTATTATATTATTGTGCCCATGTAGTCCCCATATTGTTATTATTGTGCCCCGTAGAAGCCCACTATTGTTATCATTATGCCCTTACATTATTATTGTTATGTCAGCTCTGATTATATTATGACCCGTTAGACTCCTATATATAGAAAGGAAGTCTTTTCATTTGTATCATCCAAGAATTGTTCATTTGTGTAATGCAAAGGAGGTTGCCCCCTCGAAGAGGCTTATTTCCAAGGCATTGATCTGTCTTTTCTATATTTTTATGAGCTAGTTTGATAATAGTTACCAATTTGTTATACTAACCATTACAAGTAGAGTAACTGAGGCTTATATTTTACTTTGAAATTTTGCACTCAAACATATGCTCACATTGTATAATTAAGAAATAAGCAAATGGTCCATCATCCACACATAGTTTCCTTTCTTGCAAGGAACAAACATCACATAGTGTAATTAGGGTAATTGTATTAAAGGGTCATGAACTGCATATCCACATACTTTCAATTCAAACACTTTGTATGTGCACTATATTCACCTTTCACACACCATCACTACTAACCAATTTGGTTTACTAACCATTAAAAGTAAAGTAATGGCTTGTATTTTACTTTGAAACTTTGCACACACATATGCTCACATAGTATAATTAGGAAAGAAGTAAGTGGCCCATCGTCCACACATCATTACTTTTCTTGCAAGGAACAAATTATAAAGGATCACCACATATCCACATCAATTCACACTTTGTATGCTCACAATTTCACTTGCACTTACATTCACCCCACACACTAAGCTCACTTAAACTTTGTATAAAGGGTATCCTCTTTCCAGAATTTTTGTTCCTAATTTGTTTGAGCTTATATTTTCTTGCACACCCTAAGTAGAGCAAAGTATTTTTAAAATCAATCTTAACCTTAACACACTAAATTACCCACAGGGACCACAAAATAATTTGTATTTTAGGCTAGGACCATGGCGATAGGAAACACATAATAGTTCATGATTTTTTTCATATTGAAACATATAAATTTCTTTTTAAGGGAGCTTAAAATCTCGTGTCATCCAGTGAAAAATCTATTACATGGAGAAACCTTTCAAGAGGGTAATGCCAAGGTGGTGGATTATCACAGACTATCATTTCATCTCCTAATATGTAGTAGTGGTTCTGGGTCCAAAACTGACAACCAAAAGTTGAGATTCACACCATTGCCACTGGAAACAAGTAATTTAGTGGCTAAATTTTAGGGAATCTTTCCCTATAGGTTGAGGTATGAGAAAACCTAGACTTGAGGTGATCTTGGTTAGGCTACTAGAAGCATCACCAACTCTTTCAGGATGTAGCCCTATTACGTTTGGCCAATATAACCCTCTCCATACCTTGGTTGGTTTTTTGCCTACTAGAAGCGTCACCAATGACATTTATGACGTGATCCCAATGCCCTATTATAAAATCTTCACAAGGCCCAGTTACTACTTGAGCGGAAGGATATTAGGTATTTTAAGGAATTTTTTCATATGAAAAACTTAGATAAAGCTTTTTTGTTTATTTTTTCACACATTTGAATTAAAGGGAAAATTAACCATTTATTTTTTTGCTTTGTCTTATGTATGTGATTCATTTTATTTTCCTAAATAAAATGTATGTGTTCAGGTGTTCTTACAAATGAAACAATCTTAGGTGTTATTGATTTATTTTCTTTCTTTCCAACTAATTTATTTCTCATAATAGAATTCTTTTCAAGTTACATGTTTCATATGGATTATATCATCATGAAAATTATTTTACCTTTCATACATGTTGAATGCTTTCACCTTTCATCATATTCTGAATCGCCCTTTTTGTTGACATAAGGACTGATATTTTTACTGAACTACTCTCTTCTTCAACCCAACTTTCCTTGATATCAAAACCCTTTTCTTTCCATATTTCAACTTAGAACCCTTGGTCCATGTGACTACAACCCAAGGGTTTTCAAATTTATTTTTATTGGTTGAGGATAAATGCTTCTATCTATCACCATATCCTCAATCACCCTTTTTGTTGACACAGGGACCGATACCTTTATTAGTGCACTCTTCTTCGACCCATCATTCCCTGATATCGAAACTCTTTCCTTTTCATGTTTCAACTTATAACCCTTGGTCCATGTCAACTTATACCACGTAGTTTCTAACCGTCAACTTGTTTTTTATTTAACTTTTCCCTAGCCTTTGTGACTAGAACCTTAGGGTTTCCAAATTGATTTTTGTTGACTGAGGAGGAATGATTTTACCTTTCATCATATTCTGAATCACCATTTTTGTTAACACATGGATGGATACCTTTACTAGTTCGTTGCTATTTGACCCATATTTCCCTTAACTATAAACCCTTTTATTTCCATGTTTCAACTTAAAACCCTTGATCCATGTCAACTTATTCTACCTCGCTCAATATTATCATATCATGACCTTCCCCCTATGGCGATTTCTTAGATAAACGTGTGTATATTTTCTATTCACTTATCTTATGATGATGATTCAGTTGACTTACAATTATATTTTGTATTCCACTATGCAAGGGTGGAAATTGAACAACCACATGAGGGAGAAGATGTGTTGCATCAATCTAATCAACCAGATGATGATCAAGATATGCCCTATGGACCTGGTCAACCACTAGAGGAACACATTCCCTATCAAGTTGATCAATTTTCACTAGGGGAACAACATGTGCCATGTCAAGCTAATCAACCAATGAAGGAAAATATTTTCCCTATAAAGTTGATCAACCACTAGAAGAACACATTGTTTCCTCTCAAGTTGATAGGATAACAGGGAGTTGCAGTGCTTTGGAAAGGGGTGGTGTTAGGCCCTTATACTACAAGAGTAACCCCATATTGTTATTAGTACAACCCACTTATTATATTGATGTACCCATGTAGTGCCCATAGTGTTACTATTGTGCCCCATAGAAGCCCACTATTATTATTATTGTGCCCTT
>APFE031633980.1:23588-39548 GCA_000404065.3 Pinus taeda
CATCGAAAGAAGAGGATATACACCAAGATCCAACCCCAAAGATAGAAGAAATAAATCAGACCATATCTTGTAAAGCGTTGGCAGGAATTACCACTCCTCAAACTATCGAGATAGAAGGACATATCAAGAAGAAAAAGGTGGAAGAAGTGAAAGATCACATCGATAAAGAAGAAATGAATCCAACCATATCTTGTAATTCATTGGTCGAAATTACCACTCCTCAAACTATCAAGATAGAAGGACATATCAAGAAGAAAAATGTTCAAGAAGTGAAAGATCACATCGAGCATCAAGAAATGAATCCGACCATATCTTGTAAAGGATTGGAAGAAATTACCACTCCCCAAACTCTAAAGATAGAAGGACATATCAAGAAGAAAAAAGTTCAAGCAGTGAAAGATTACATCGAGCATCAACAACAAGTTCTCCAACTTTTAAAGGATAACGCCACTTCGGTGCAAAAATCAAACGAAACAACAGGTAGATCAACATCATAGTGAAAAATGTTTTTATGTAGGTGATTGGTTATTTTTACTGCTACATCTCAAGCAAGCTATTTATGAGAAGGAAATGTTGGCAATACTATATGCACTAAAAAAATGGCGACCTTACCGAATGGGAAGACTCTTCAAGGATGAGGATGTGGAAGCATTGTTTTGTGCTATTTCTATTATCCAACCAGATTGGATAAATGAAGCAAGGGATGAATTGAAGAAGGATGAAGAAGTAAAGCCACTTATTCAAAAGTTGCAAAAGATCCCAATTCAAACAATATTGCCAGAAATTGAAGAGGAAGGAAAAATCATATTGGAACCTGGAGCAGTGACGGAAACAAGAACCCGACAGCTATGAAATCGATCAATTTCAGAGTATCTCATCAAGTGGAAGAATTTACCCACTGAAGATTCCACATGGGGAGGACAATAATTTTATACAGAAGCATCAAGAACTACTCAAGCATTGAGGACAACACATTTTGAAGGAGAGGGGCATGTTAGGCCCCTATACTACTAGAGTGACCCCTTATTGTTATTAGTACAACCCACTTATTATATTTATGTACCCATGTAGTGCTCATAGTGTTACTATTGTGCCCCATAGAAGCCCACTATTATTATTACTGTGCCCTTACATTATTATTGTTATGTATGCTCTGATTATGTTATGACCCCTTAGACTCCTTTATATAGAGAGGAGGTATTTTCATTTGAATCATGCAAGAATTTTTCATTTATGTAATGTAAAGGAGGTTTCCCCCTCGAAGAGGCTGAATTCTAAGGCGTGGATCTATCTTTTCTATCTTTTTCTTGAGCTGGTTTCATAACAGGTGGACTGTTTGAAAAAACCTTGGATGCAAGCACAATAAAGGCCCTTGGGGAGCCTATTCTTGCTTGCACTATTAGATACCATGTCAATAACATCATTTGACAACATTTTGATAAATAGTAAGTTATTGCACAAGCTCAAATATTACATGGGTTTATCAACCATAAGAAACTAAAACATGCCACAAATCTTTTGGGTGTCCAAGATGCTAAAAGAAATAAGACACATATGAATGTCACTGAAAATATATAAAAGGCATTCACTATGTTTCAAAAATCAAGAAAACTCGATGTCCAAGTTATGCGCAGGGAAATTACAAGTGTTATCGTTTCACCAAGTACATCAAGACAAAAAAAATTGGCAATAACGTCAAAATTTCTCTTGAGATTGCTCCATGTCTCGAGAAAAACCTTGCACAAGCATACTAAATTCAGGGTTCGAGTGAATGAAAATGAAGAATCTTCTTGTTGGGATCTTATCACCATGTAACCCTACCATGATAGGCTTACAACAAGAATCAAAGCATTTTTTATAGAGTTTTCAAACAGTCATTCCCATGCCATTCTAGATAGAAATCATGTCATACAACATCACATAACTAAGGTTGAGTGTGTGGAGCATGCTAAGAACATTACAGAAATGATAGAAGTTTCACTACTCAAGGAATTTCAGGAAAAAAATCTCCATGTGAAGATAGTCATAAGGATGTTTCAGAAATTTAATCCATGGTTTATTAGGCCTAATACAATCCATCACATGTGTTGTTTTCGATATCATGTTGAATTTCAGCTTCATTATGACACTTTCTGAGAATTTTACAAGACAAACTATCATGATGACCATCCTCCTCCTATAGTGCATGACTTTGTTTCATCAATATTGTGTGGATGGGATCTAGAAGAGTTGTATTACAAGAAACTATATATAGGTGGGAGAAGATGCACTGAATATGGTGATTTGGAATCGTTCCATTGGAGCTTTCTTATTGATCCCAACTTGTCTGGGATGCCAAATGTCGCCATCACATGGAAGAATTATGAGTATATCATGGGAAATCAACTATCTTCTTCAAATTTGGCACATAAGATGATCAACTATATTGAGGATGAGATTCTTATTTCATAATTCACGAGGGTGTTTCAAAACCAGATCTATAAATATACCAAATACTCACATATTTCGAGGTTGCAAGCACATGAATATAAGCATTTTCGTGAACTATTTTACGAGGCATAATCTTATCAGTGGTGGAATTTTCTAAGAATTACACATTTTCTCCTCAAACATAGATACAAATTGATTATTATCACTCATACCAACTGTCCATATTTGCACATGATTTGTACAAACATGCACAATTGAACATTGATGGTAGGGATAGAACTGAAGAGTCACGCGATGTGATTAAGGAGTATCACTTTTACATCAGTGATGATCATGAGCATGACATAATGTTCATGCAACATTGAGTTGACCTTATTCATGAATAATTTAAAAAAAAAAATATATCATTCACGAAGCATTGGATATGGTCATATCGTTGTGCAGGGTAGTTCAGTTCAACACACAATTTTATTGGTTGAGACGACTACACAAGAAGACAAAAATTCAGGATACTTTGAGCTAATATGAAACAATAAATGGAAGGGTTGAGCATGATGGTGTGGGTGCTTGTGTGAAGTGATCTCCTAGGAGGTACCAAATGAGTCATGATGCAAATTGACTCAAATCATCACTAGAGGTGGTAAACTGGTGCATATCCCATTTACAACATGAAGATAATGAATCTATAAGGCCCGTGCATAGGTTCTTATGGAATATTGAACTTGGCGATGTGAATAGATCCATTCCTTGGTATTGTAATAATATAGAAGGAACAAGGGAATTAGACTCAGTGAAAAGCAAAGACATGGGGGAAATATTTTCCTTCGAGACAAAAAAACTTACATGTTTTTTTTATTTTTGCATTGGTGTTGATGGTTGTATACTTGATCACTATGAAAGGATGGAAATGTGTCCCTCTTAATCCAAAGGAAACTCATCCAATTTTGATGTGGCAAGAGATACATGATGAAGATGCCATAGTTTCATTTGATCATGATTGAGTCTCTGATCTTGTAAGGGAACGTATGCGACCCATCTACCATTAACAACTTTATCTATAAATTGAAATCTTGAACGTATTTACTAATAAATATTTTTTATTTTGGTTGTAGGCAATGATTTTTTTGTCACTTCCCCTACATGAAATGAAGAGAATATGGCCTACTATTTGATGTGATGCGCATAGGTGAAAAGTAGGATAGTGAGGCCATATGAATATGGCTAATTCTCATACCAAATTAGTGACATGGTTGTGATGGGCCATTTTTTGAAAAGGTTAAAAAACAGACTAATCACATCATTTATAAAGATTTTATGCCTATATATAAATATATATATTGTCAATACAATCATCTAGTCATAGCATCTTGGATCAATCTCATAAAAATCAAAGAAAATAAAGGTGAAACAAGGAGGTGGAATATGATAAAATCTAGCCATGAACATATTATAGAGACTTGCACTTCATTGATACATTGGTTTGGTGAGTAGACAATGCAAATGGCAAGCCCTGAAGCTGAGTCTATAGCCATCAATGGTAATCTAATCTAGTATAAGAGATCTCAAATGTATGATTTTTGAAATCTATAAATGTGAAAATTGAATGCTCTTGTAACTTTGTAATTTTGAATAGAGAAATGTTTCCCTCTTATCTAGGATGTATTCATAATGGTGTATATATATCCTATATAAGTTTTAATTTCCTTGAGTTGCATAAGTTTCTAAAGTACACCAAATTTCAAAGACTTTTTATTTTTAGGGATAAGATCCTTATGTGAACCCCATAGATCTAAAATTTTGTTAAAAATTAGAATAAATAGCGATTTGGATTTAAATTTAATTTAAAAAAATCATCTTGAACTTTTTAAATGTCATGTGTATAGTATTGATGTTGAGAATGCAATAAAATTTGTAGATCTATATACATGTCATACATATTTAGTTTCTATAAAATCCATTTCAGTATGTAACAACCAAGTTGATATACTATTTTACATAAAATGGAAATTCAACAATCTAGGTTATGAACAACATTGAAATATTTTTATTTTATTAATAAATATGTCATATGTGAGTTTGTTATAAAACATGGAAAGAGTTACACGCATTATTCATATATATCTTGTTATGACTATTAAACTATTTTACATAACCTCAAAATAAATAAAATCGAATAAAACTTATTAGTAATTTACATCTTGACATAAAAATTAAAATCATTCTAATTTAACATTCATTGATAGTGCACTAAATGACGATTTCTACAAGCCAATATGACAACTAAATATTATATTTTCTAAAATTTTACTTCTTGAATGTTCTTAATTGAAGGTTTTAAGATGAAAAATTAATTGGAATACTTGGATAGGCAAGTAAATTTATGAAAGTGCATAAAATTATATAAACATATCAATAATTTTTTAAATTAACATACATTGACTACATTAAAAGACACTTTCTACAAATTCAATATTAAATTGATGTACATGATATATTTTAGTTCATTTTAAGTATGAAAGTGACTTGCATCATAGTAAAATTGTACTTATTTCCTTAGTCTATGAAACTAGAATTCAAAATTGCTATTTTTTTTAATTTTACTTCTTGAATGTTCTTAATTGAATGTCTTAAGTTAAGGAATTGATTGAAACATTTGATAGCCAACTAAATTTAGGAAAGTTCATAAAATTATCTAAAAACATATCATTAATTTCTTGTTGGTATATTAAATTCCAATACATATGACTTATATCCTGTGTTACGACTAAGTTGTTGTAGATGACCTCAAAAAAAAAAAACAAGTTATTAGTTGAACATTATTAGTTGAAGATATCTTTTAAAATAGAAATTTAAAATGTATTTCAATCCTATTTTTGTTTTTTAATTGAGCCATGACATATGTTTTAGTTCATATTAAGTATCAAAATGACTTGCATAATAGTCTAAGATTGTACTTATTTTCTTAGTTTATTTCCTGAGAAGTCAAAATTGCTATCTTGTTAGATATGTATGATAATAAACTATCCATATGAAAATATATGCAAATTACATTATACACATGAACATCCACAAAATGAAATAATAAACATCCATAAACTGAAACAATGTCCATGCATCCATAAACTGTCCATGTATGAAAATATACAAAGTTTTTACATCACATGAGAACGTGCCCTATGGAATGGGCTTGAAAATATACAAATTATCTATGATCCACTCTAGAAAGTATCACTTATAGAACTCTTATAAGTGTTCCGTTGCATAAAGTGAGTGTCCATAATCTGGTACTGTAATATAACACATTCAAATTCAAATTAATTAAAACATTATTTGTACAAAATAAACAACTATGGGAATAAATGATTTTAAACTGTGCATTTAAACAGTCCCCTACTTATGACTTGGTCAAGTGCAAATGGAAGTTAGGTGGGATGGTGCTCTGATCAATCTGGGTTTGGTTCTCCCCTTCCTATGGCTTAATGCCTCCATACCCAACATCCCACTCATGTGTCCACATAATTGCAACATTGACACACCTCTACATTTGGGAATGTGTTCACAATGGCAAAGGCAAATTATAATTAGTCTACGAATTAATTAGCATGCATACATTTAACTTACAAAAAGGAAATGTTGAAATATTAGGAATAACAAAAATTCACCTCAATTATTATTCCATGAGTGTTATGAGCTGGAGATGGAGATGTAGGATACTAAGCCATGGAAACATGCACTAGAGGAGGTTCCTATGGCTAGTCAACTTTCCCCCTCAGATGACCTCAGAAGCTCATTTATGTAGTTGGGTTGTGCATGCATGTTTTCGTGAAATTATTAATATAAATTTAATCTGATATAGACTTATTAATACAAATAATGTATAATTTCATGATAAGAGTCAAAATTTTGTATATATGTACTTGGTTTGTGTCGCATTGGGTGTGCACCCTCCAAGTGTCATGTATAGTATCATGACATGTACATGCATATTAAAAAATGTATTCATGCCCTAGAATCTCAAGATATGAGTGATCATGTAATGTAACTTGTGGGCCACAAGGAAACAAAGGTAGTTTGCTCATGTCTCCATGCAATGCGACATGTGCAATGGCAAATGTCCTCTGCGTGCTATATACAATGATATGCCTAGTCTCAGCGCTAAGTTGTAACGTCTACTCTAGATCCAATAGCAATACCACACTACTAGATGTTCGTGTCAACAATCTCAAAGGTGGTGCTACATGCACAGGGTTCGTACAAGCCCCAACACATTCATAAGTATGTCCCAAGCAGGGTCCATAAAACTTAGATTCGGTGTTGGTGTAATCTGGCCTCATATGTAGCACAAACTATACATATATATGTTTTGAAAAGTAAATGGGTACCTGATCATGGTGGGGGAACTAAGACCCAAGCTCAATTGAATCGATCATAAACAAAAGGGGCTACATCAACATTCTTAAAATATTTAAGAGGAATCAGACTACCATGTCTAGCATGACATTCCAAAGGGATGTCAAACAACTCCCCACAAATATCAATGTTCTTTGTGGCATCTTTAACCGCCTTCCAAGTATATGGACCTCTAACCTCTGGCTTCCTAATCCTATGAATGAAATATAGGAGGTGGCTTTATGGGCCCGCCCTCTAGTATGTCTTCATCAACCAGTTGATGATATATAACATCAGAGACAAATTGCATCTAGTAGGTGAACTAGCATAGATTTCATCGAGTTCTCGTGTGATCCATTTCTACTAGGCCCTAACATCCTCAACTGTGATACCAGATATAGCATTGTTCCATGAAGGGATTAACATTACACTTTGATCCTCATCATAACCTGTTGAAGGCCCCGAAAATTGGGTCGACAACAAGGGGGATACCCACCTGGTCCAGACCTTGGTTAGCATCTCCTTATCCGTTTGGTATAGCGGGTCCGACTAGGGATGACGGGACCAGTTTCCCGAACTTGGGTGTGTGTGTGTAGAGTTTGGACTATGCTGATCTAAGGGGAATTTAAAGCAAATCTAATTTAGACTCTTTAAACTAAATCTATGCTATTGTAGTCTAGTAGGAAACAACACATCTAATCTACACTAACCCGGGGTGTATATCTTCTATTATGGGATCTAAAAAGATTTCGAAGAATAACTGGTAATAAAGATCATTCAGCTATCATGAGAATAGAAATCATTAAAGATAAACTATTTTGCATAAGAAGTTAGGCAAAACAATTATGAACAGCATATCGCATAATAAGTTTATTTATATGTCAGATACAAACAATATGACTCCACCGTACAAAAGTGCCAAATGATAACCCATACATTCATATAATGACATATAAACAACTGAAACTATAAATCACTTAAAGAACATAAGCAAAAATAGTCAAGAGATAAAAGTACCATTTATGACTGGTTCCACTCATAAGCTTCAAGCAACAATGATTTATCTCTCCTTGTTCTAACATCTACTAAGAGTACAGAAGTGCAACATCAGTAGCAGATATCAGATGCAAACATTAATAAACCTTGATCCATCCATTCATCAAAACCACTTCCGAGGGCGCAAAAGTGCATGTTCTGAGGACGAGTTTTTGACAAATCTCCGGACCCTTCTCTAAATGCTTGAGAAGGGTTTAAATACTACTAACTAATTAACTTAATTACATAAATTTGGGATCCGGTTTTCAAATGACCGTCCCTCTGATAAAGCAAATTATTTCTAAAATTAAATCTAACTTTGAACTATATCTGTATTTGTTCCTTAGCGCTGTAAGTGTGCAACGTTCGTCTGAGAAGAGTCGGTTGGTTGCCTTTCCCTTTGTGCGTGTTTATAAAAATAGAAGTAACAAGGGTCGGCACCAACGTTTTGATAAACTATCAGATATTTTAGAGAATCTCCTGCTGACTGAGTGTATACTTGGTAATAACTCAAATTTTCCTCAAACTGGATCTGCTTTTGCCATTTCGGTTTTCTGTTTTCGCGAATGACTTGATGCGTCAAAAGACTTTACTTTTCATTCCGGGCTTTTCTGTCGTGTAAGCTTCAGGTATCTTTGTAATCGTGCTTCTTTTGTGCGCCTTTGATTCTGAGCTTCAGATGGCCTACCCTGGAACCTGTAGTCTTATCGTATGTGGTTCCTGCTTCTGAAGAAGTCTCTTCTATGTTCTCCGAGCATCGGCGCTTTCCTCTTTTCCTCAGATGTTTCCTGCAAAACAAATTACTCCATTTTATCTCCCGTTTTATAGTTTGCATAAAGGAAAAGAGTAAATGAAAATAAAGATTGATATGAAAGCTTCAGATCTTGCGTGTGTATAATCATGACATTCAAAGTGAACTGACTCTTCGAAAAACGAAAAGTAGCCATTGTACGATCATTAATTTCTTTTTACAGGCGCGCACCTAATTCTGATTAATGAACAGCTTTCCTTGAATGTTGTGCTGAGCAAGATTCGCGCTTATCGCAGATCGCAGATCGCATATTTTTATTATAACATCGTGGTATCACAATATCGGATCATCACAGTTCGCAGATTATGGATCAGAGATCGCAAATCGCAAATCGCAAATCGCGGATATTAGTCATTGCATCTTACTCTATGCGGCTGTTGCGATATGCGACGTCGCACATCGGCCGTCGGGGATTTCTTAAGCTTCTCCTTTTAAGAGCGCTTATGGTAAATGTGATGCGATGAATTTAACATCGCTTCTTCGTGGTTTGATATGCTCACAAAAAGAAGTGTTTCCTTTGATTTGTTGTGATAAGATTCTAAAAAAAAAAAAAAATATATATATATATATATATATATATATATTATATAATATAATATATATATATATATATATTTATTATATATATATATATATATATATTCATGGGGATTTTGTTTGAATTTTTTACTAAGGGTCCCCCTATTTGCTTGGTGTTGTTGCTAATACCAAACAAAAGAGGGGGGGGTTGTTGGTGACCACAACACTACGCTGTGACCCAAACTTAGACTTCTACCTTAGATCTATCTCTCATACATCATATCTTCGTGTGTCTATCTTCTATTCTTTCTATCAAACTACTTAGGGCTTAGATCTATTTATACACTCCTGGGTAGATCTTTTACAGTTGACATTACATGCTTCTTCACCTCTGGACTCCTATTGGATACCATAGATGTTAAAGGCAGAGAAAAAGAAGTGTTACGTTGGTCTGATGTCTTATATCCTCAGCAAATTCCATTGGCTTATTCTCAATATATCGACTATTTTTCTTATCCTCTAAAAGCTAACATAATTGAAACCGGAGTGAATCGAATCTCGGACGAGCAAGTGAAAGTACTAAGGCTAATCGGGCAAGAGAGTATTGGAAGCTAGTTTTTATTTCTGGATTATACTATAATACAGTTATATGCATTTGATAATCAATCAAATCGGTTGCCTAAGTATGTAACACATTTACTGTTTGGTTATGAGGTATTAAGGTAGAAAATTGTGCTTAATGAATTTCATTTTGTGTCTAAAAAGAATGATGTGGCGTTTAGCTATCCTTATGCTATATCTCCTCTAATTGCTAAAAATAAGAATGTCATTGATGCCTTGGAAAAAGAAATGTCTTCTTTTGGTTTTACACAGGATGACTGTTGGCATTATGATCCACTTGGTATCATTTCACGACTTAAAAAACAGGCTGAATTATCAACTTATGTTCATGAAAGAAGACCAGAGTTGGAAAAAATGGTGAATTCACCAGTACTGTCAGAAGAAGATTCACAATTAGTACCATCTACCAGGATGACTAACACAGTCGTACAAGCTGCTTCCAGCCATTCGTTGATTCATGAACACATAGTGGAAGCAGAAAGTTCGATTTCATGTTTTGTTGTCCCCTTGAGCAAGCGAAAAGCCAATGAATTAGCTCAATTTAAGCTAGTTCAACGTGTAAGAGAAAAGGAAGCCGATGTGGAAACAGATGATTTTGATCAGCATATCGAGCAATTGGACACAAAGATTAGACAAACCTTGAAGGAGATAGAAACAAAAGATTATGGGACTCAAGCCCTGGATATCAAACACACATTTACTAAGCATAAGAAAGCAATAAGGTCTGGCAAGGAACTAGCTGCAATCCCTGAATAGTTCCCATCAACGAACACCTCAACACTCCAGGAGATGTTACCTATGAGTGGGCCCCATTTCATGTCAATGGATATTTCGAGATGAACACCTTGAGCATCACATTTTTGCAACCTGAGACAAGAGAAAACCAACAAGTTGTTGGATCCAAAACATCTTCTCTAGCCATATATCTAGGAAAAGTGTCGAACATGGATGTGATTAACTTACACCAATAAACGGGTGAGATAGTGGCCCACAAACTCCTAGACTCCTCAGCAGAGAATAGGAAGATGTAGGCTATGTTAGAAAAGGTTTCTAAACAACTGAATATAACTCGTATGGCCCTGCGTACTTAAAGCAACCGAATCAAGGAATTGTAAGAGATTGTCGTTCGACAATCTAGGCATCCTAAAGATACTACCACCCTGAAGAAGGTACTAGAAGAGAAGGAGAAACAAATAAAACTCTTCATGCAATCTTGAAGATCCCAGACCGTGATCCCCATGTTCTCTTACAAGCATTCGAAAGGAAAGAAGAAGTCAAGCGTTATCTTTGAGAAATGGAAACTGCTATGTGGCTGAAAGAGGAAGAACGTAAAAAAACCATAGAGCAGCTACAGGATGTCAAAACAGGATTACAGGAGAAGGAAGAATGACACTTGAAACTTCTTGAGGAATATAAAGCCTCAATAAAAAAATCTCTTGACTCTGCCCAGATGACTAAATCAAAAGATCCCAAATTATAACATATTAAATCCTTCAGTTAGAGCAAGAGTTGCAGACATCCAAAGAGGAAATCGCCAGAGCTAAGAATAGGACACAAGTAGCCGAAGGGCGAAAGAATCAAGAGAATGAGCAGATCCAGGCTACAATTATAGACATAACTAATCAAATAAAAATTCTTGAGGAAGTCGCTCGTGTCACGGTCACCGGGAAGAAAGCATTGATGGAAGCCAAGGAAGAAATCTGGAATTAGATATGGCAAGTGATCAATGCAATTGAAGCATACATGACACTTCTTGCCCAATGTGAAAAGGGACTTATACAGAATGCCAACTTAGAAGCAAAGTCTACAACTGAATTATTAGAGAAGAGGAGGGAATATCTTGACGTTATCATTGACCTAGTCAACACTTTAGAGGACACAACCTTTACAGAACTCGATCTGCCACCCAAGGATGAATGTATTTTCTCTTTATATATGTTAAAGGAGAAGCAGGTTTCCATGAAAGCCATGTGAAATGAGTTTGATAAAGTAATCAAGAAAAGAAACAATTTCAGGAAAGAGTGGAATTATTTAGGGATATTTGGTGTGGCTTCACTCTGAAATGAAGAGAACTAGGCAATCTCCTAGCAAAGATTCTCTGATCAATTGAAGGTAAGATAACAGGATATGGGTTGTTTGGCCATTTTAAGAGAGGAATTTGTTTCCTCAACTATTGTTGTTAATGCACATTGCAAAGATTCAAACAGAACGTCCCTACCACTAAATACCAAATCAGATCTCAACTCGTGGTGGCAATTACCAAATACAAGACGTTGCCCTATATGCCTGGTGCTAATTGGGACAAACTAATTAAGGTGAAGAGTCATTTTAGGCACAACATGACAGTTCAAAAACTTGCCTCTTCATCTCAAGTAGCTGAATCAGTCCCACCAATGCAATCAGTCACTGATCAACAAAAGGATTGGAACGAGATTCCCCTCATTACCACTCAAGCTCTAGCAGATAAAATACATGAAACACACACTATCTTCCTCAGGGATGACTAAAAAGTCTAAGTCATCAAAGCCTTCGCACCACATTTAAATCATTTCTTTATCATGTTTTATTTTAAATCATTTTTATTATTTTTATTATCTATTGTCAAAAACAGTTATTAGAAAGCTATAATAAAAACCACTATTTAAAACCTTGTTTCCCATTATGGGGGGTTGTTAGCAGTATGGAATAAACTTTTGCAAATACTGAAAATTGCTTGTACATGATACAAAAAATTCATTATTAATTTTGAAGACTATTCCTGGCAATTTTTATTTGTTTGTTTCTATTTCATATGTTATTCGAAATTGTGATTACAGTCATTAAATCTAAGGCTTGATCTCATTTATATTTTAAACCTTTAGTGTTGTGTTCCAATATAGATATTATCAGCACAATTACTAGATAAGTTATCATGGATTATTGCGATTGAATGTTTATCTCCCGTTGATATAATCCATGCTTTAAAATGATTGCAACTTTGGATGTTTTATTATTGTGTTAATGCATTCCTATCTTTATTATAGTGTGTGTTGTTCTCTCAGATTCCCTCATTTTTCTCTTGTGTGAGTATCTGTCCCGACATATAATATTAATTGTTATTTAGCATAAAGCAAAATAAAGATGCATGTACGTGATACACATGTTTTTATTTAACCATAGGGTAGACTTGTTTTAAATTCAATGTTTTTATTTCTCTCTTGGTTTATATTCTCACTTCTCTAATTTTCACTCTTTCATTATTGCTGTGTTTTATTATTGTTGTTTTGCTCGTTGGGAATTTGGCTTCAAAATTATATATCACAAATGATTTCCTTCCTCTTGTGGATGCCACTATTATCTACTATGACTAAAACATTTCCATCTGGTCTTATATTATTTGTATATTGAAAATATGATAATAATATTACAAGGTTACCCCCTGCGGTGTGTTGAGGACCAACAGTTACACCTAGAGCGGGAGGACTACACCATCCTCAGTGAATGTGTGCCCAAATGTTTATACGTAGGAACAATTTGTGCACCAACAGAAGGTATTCATAATTACATATATCTATAGAGGTACATGGAAGATCTCAAAATTAACTACGAAGAGTTTAGACACTCACGGTGCCATGGACTAGATCCTTGACCAGGGAAATCTATCTAGGTGGGACTAGATGGACTAAAGCTTTCAACCACTCTCGGTGCCATCAGGCTTACTTGTTAACCATTAACCCAGGGAACTAGGTGTGTAATACAAGGTCAAATCTCTATCTCCAACACAACCCTCCCTACTTTGGGAACTAGACATCAACACATAAGCCAACTAAATGTCCTCCTAGGCAATGTGTATTACACACAAATCCTCAACACTCATGATTATTCAAATCAATAACAAATCTCTCCTGATCAAGTAGATCGGTAACTTCAAGCATGTAAAACATGCTTCCAAAACTCCGAGAGATTTACCTGTACAAACACAACCCCAATCAGTAACAACCTTTCAAATACACATAAGTAAACACAAATCTTTGGGCTCTTAAAACATCTTGATGCTGCTTCACAATATATCACAGTAGGACTTAGAGGCTTCCCAAACAAATATTGACAAAAGTGTCCTCAATCATATAGTTTCCTTTCCTACTTCACATGCAGCAACGTATTCTACAGCCAGATCCCACTCTCCTTCTTTTAGCAATGCCTCAATATACATTCTCCAATTTCTTCTTCAAGATATATATCATGACTATAATATGCCCTCTCTTTGAACTTGGGATATATACCCTTTCTTTTATCTGGGCACTCTATTAACTTAGGGAGATCAACTACTTTCTATGACATCGAAGAATCTTTTATGGCTTCCATCCATCTTATCAAAGTCATCTAGATCATCATCATTCATATAACTTTCTTCAACATGCTTTTCAATCAAGTCAACATTTCTTACGAATATCTTCAACATCTTGAATATTGTGTACCCGCACAAATTAGACAACAAATACAACCAAATATATATATATAGAAGCATGAAGTTAAGTATATCAAAATCATACAATAATGGATACTTTAGACATCAAATGCTTGAACTTAGTTAGGTTCATAATAAACACGAAACACATACTTTTATATTTCAACTTCTTGCTCATGTTTTGTTACAAACCCTAGATCACATCAATAACTTAATCAAGATATCAGTCTCATTATATCTAGGACCTCAATATTTCTTTCAGAGATATGGCAAACTCTATTGTAATATAGTGCAAGCCCTAGAAGCAATTCAAACAAGTATAGTTCTACAATGCATCCAATAACTTTAGAATTCATATGTTAGACTTCTACTAGGATTTAATGTGAACCCTAGATTCCATCTTTTAGACACTAAGCCTTAGATGTCATCAATCATAGCATAATCTAAGGTTTCAACAATATGATCAACTTCTACTAAGGTTTTTTGTATATTTTAAATTTTATCATCATAATGGAAACAATATCACCATATCCTAGAATATCAAACTTCTATTAGGGCTTAGTTACAAACCCTAGAACTATGAACATCAACGAGTAGGTTAGCACATATACATATCTAGTATTTCATAAGCATGCATAAGCATATCACAACAATATCTATTAGCTAAACCCAAGATACAAATATACTTAAAAGCTAGACATAAAACAAACTTGATTAGGCTAGGATTTCGATCAAAAACCAAAAAAACATACACCTATTGTTTCATTCCTATGAGTTTACTCTAGATATATAGGGGTTTTGGTCATAAACCCTAATTTACCAAAACCTTTAAAAGTATAGGATTTTAATAGAAATTACCATCCAACCCTAAAGGACTAGGGTTTCCATAACAATACCAACATCCCAAACATGACATTACCATCAAAACCCCAAACATCAAAAGAATAATATTTTCTAGATTTCATCATAACCCTAAGTAGATTAGGGATTTTACATTAGCATTCACATACCCTTAGGTTAGGGTTTTACAAGGAACCTTTTTTTAGGTTTCCACAAGAACGATTGAATGTATAACAAGGGTAGATTTAATCTAATGATTAATCACCCAAATAAGAATGTTTATGATTCAAAGGTCCGAGACATAACGATGTTAGTAATCTAGAACAAATTATTAAAAGGAATGAATATACCTTTATTGTGAAGCTTATGGTCTAAGACATACCCGTGAGTTGTTTTCTTGACAAACCTTGAAGGACATCAATTCTTTAAGAACTTATCTTGCAATAGGACTTTTTCTTTGTGAGGTCCCATCCACAACCCTTAAGCAAAGTAGCACGCTTTCCTAAACAAGGAAAAATATAAAATAAATGTTATTAGCATCTAATACAAATACATCTAGATAAGAGAGGGAAACCAAATATAAAAATATAATAAATGAGTAAGATAGTTATATTTGGAAAAATGGTGAGGGCTCCCTGTTGGGAACGGGATCCCCCAAGGACAATTTTGGGGCTAAAATCCCATGTTTTGGATCGAATTTTATAATAAAGCTGTAAAGTCTCCACATTTTGTGGTCGCAGAGCGTGAAGGTTGGTGAGCTCCAGTATTGCAGCAATGATGCTACAACTCCTGGGACTCCCTTCTTTACTTTTATCAACCCGGTTGTTCGTAACAAACTTGGAAGCGACAGTGCTATATGCACAAGTAC